>RJWM01014493.1:0-50261 GCA_004363535.1 Dasyprocta punctata | reverse complement strand
TTTTTTTTTTTTTTTTTTTTTTTTTTTTTTTTTTTTTTTTTTTTTTTTTTTTTTTTTTTTTTTTTTTTTTTTTTTTTTTTTTTTTTTTTTTTTTTTTTTTTTTTTTTTTTTTTTTTTTTTTTTTTGCGGCACCGGGGATTGAACTCACAACCTCGCACCTGCCAGACAGGCGCTTGAGCCACTGAGCCAAACTCCCGGCTGTCCATTTCTTCTGTATTTTTCATCTTATTAGGATACAAGTTATCAAAGTACGCTTAGATGATTTTCTGGATTTCTACAAAATTTGTTGTGATTTCACCCTTTTCATTCTTAATTGCATGAATTTGAATCTTTTCTTTCCTTTTTTTGGTAAGGTTGGCTAAGGGTTTGTCAATTTTATTTAATCTTTCAAAGAACCAACTCTTTGTTGTTTTTGTTTTTGTTTTTGTTTTTGCGACACCTGGGATCGAACTCACAACCTCGCACCTGCCAGGGCAGGCACTTAAGCCGCTGAGCCAAACTCCCGGCCCTGGTTTTTTGAGGCAGGGTCGCACTATGTAGCTCAGGCCAACGCTCCTCCTACCTCAGCCTCCTGAGTGCTGGGATTAAAGGCATGCACCACCATGCCCAGCAATAGGGTACTATTTAATTTCCATGTGTTGAAGTTCTTTGGCGTGGATTTCCAATTTCATTACACTGTGGTCTGATAGTATGCATGGGGTAATTTCAATTCCTTTACATTTACTTAAGCATGTTCTATGAACCAGTATATGGTCTATTTTGGAGAATGTCCCATGTGCAGCTGAGAATGTATATTCTGATGTTGTGGGTTAGAAGACTCTATAGACAAATACTAAGTTCATTTGCTCAAAAGTTTGATTTACAGCCTGGGCTACAAAGTGAATTCAAGACCAGCCTGAACTGCATAGTGAGACCCTGTCTCAAAAAATAGGGCTGGGGATTTAGCTCAGAGGCCTAAGCGCCTGCTTGGCAGGCACAAGGTTGTGAGTTCACTCTGGTACCAAAAAAAAAAAAAAAAAGAGAAAGAAAAAAGTTTGATTTAGTTCTAATATTTCATTACTGATTTTTTGTCTAGTTGATCTGTCTTTTCACGACAGCAGAATATTGAGGTCTCCCAATACAATTGTATTAAGACTTATTTGATTTTTCATGTCCATTAATAATTGTTTTATATAAATGGGTGCACTAATATTTGTTGCATATATATTTATGATTGTTATCTCTTCCTCTTGCATTGTTCCCTTTACCAAGATATAGTGACCTTCTTTATCTTTCTTAATTAGTCTTCGCTTGAAATTCACTTTACTTACAAATAGAATAGCAACCCCTGCTTTTTTCAGAATTCCTGTTGCATACAGTAATTGTTTTTCACCCTTTGACTTTCAGTCTCTGAGTTTCTTTTTGAATTAAATTTGTTTCTTTTTTTTTTTTTTTTGCAGCACCAGGGATTGAACTCACAACCTCGAACCTGTCAGACAGGTGTTTAATTCACTGAGCCAAGCTCCCGGCCCTGATTTTTTGAAGCAGTGTCGCACTGTGTAGCTCAGGCCAGCCTTGCGCTCGCATTGTAGCCCAAGCAGGCCTCGAACTCACAGTGCTCCTCAGCCTCCCGAGTGCTGGGATTAAAGGCGTGCGCCACCACACCCTGCTAAATTTGTGTCTTGTATATAGCATGTTGTCAGATCTTGCTTTTTGATCCATTCTGCCAGTCTGTGTCTTTCGATTGGTGAATTGAGACCATTAACATCAATGGTTACAACTGATATGCATTGACTTATCCTTGTCATGTTATTTTCCTGTTATTGGCTCCCCCTTTTTTTCTTTTTCCTTTCCCCCTAATCATTTGCCTTTCCTGGTGGATTCCTTCTGTTGGGGCTCATGGAGCTATAGTCTTTATTATTTCTTTCTAAAATGTCCTTCAGAACATTTTGGACTGCTGGTTTGGTGGAATTTCCTCAGCTGTTTTGTGTCATGGAAGTGTCTTATTTCTTCATTATTTTGAAAGATAGTTTTGCAGAATACATCAATCTGGGTTGAAAGTTGTTTTTCTTTAGAACTTGTAGTACTTCACTCCAAGCTCTCCTTGACTTGAGAGTTTGTGCTAAGAAGTCAGCTGTAATTCTAATGGGTTTTCCTTTATAAGTGATTTGTTCCTTTTTCCTAACAACTTTTAAGATTTTATTCTTGTGTTGAATTTCTGGAATCATGACTATGATAGGCCTGGATATAGATTTTGTTGTTGTCGTTGTTATTGCTAATTGGAGTTCTATATGCGTCACTTATTTGTAGGTCAAATTCTTTTTCTCTTCCAGGAAAGTTTTCTGTCATGATGTCTGTGAGGATGTTTTTATTTTTTTCTTGTTGTTTATTTGTTTGTTTTTGTGGTACCAGGAATCGAACTCACAACCTCGCGCCTGCCAGGCAGGCACTTAAGCCACTGAGCAAAACTCCGGGCCCTGATTTTTTTTGAGGTAGGGTCGCACTATGTAGCTCAGGCCAGCCTTGTGCTCCTGTGGTAGACCAAGCTGGCCTTGAACTCACAATGCTCCTCCTACCTCACCCTCCCGCATGCTGGGATTAAAGGTGTGTGCCACCACTCCCAGTTGCCAGGTCTGTTTTTTTTTCGAGACAGGGTTGCACTATGTAGTTCAGGCCGGCCTTGCTCACGTTGTAGCCCAAGCCGGCCTCAAACTTAACAACACTCCACCTACCTCAGCCTCCTGAGTGCTGGGATTAAAGTGTGAGAATTGTTTTTTGTTTGTTTGTTTGTTTGTTTGTTTGTTTGTTTTTTGTGGCACTAGGGATCAAACTCACAACTTTGCGCCTGCCAGACAGGTGCTTAAACCACTAGCCAAACTCCCAGCCCTAGTGTTTTGAGGCAGGGTCGCACTATGCAGCTCAGGCCGGTCTTGTGCTCACCTTGTAGCCCAAGCAGGCCTCGAACTCACAAAGCTCCTCCTACCTCAGCCTCCTGAGTGCTGGGATTAAAGGCATGCGCCACCATGCCTGGCTGTGAGAATGTTTTTAATGTCATTTGTGGTATCTCCTACTTGCTCATTGACTTCAATTAATCTTAAGTTATTCTTCTTCATCTCATCAAGCAGCTACTGGGTTGATTTCTCATGTTCCCTTGCTAGTTTTGAGTAATCTTCCTTTTCCTGGTCACTAACTGCAACCCTGTAACCCTGTCTTCAATATCTGAGATTTTGTCCTCACATTGGCCTAATCTGCTTCAAATACTTTCAATGGCATTTTTATTCTCTGGAGTATCTGCTTGAATCTGCTTTATGGAATCCACTTGTTTCCTATGTTGTGCTTCCATCATTTGCTTAAACTCATTTATTTTTAATCTGTGTCTGCTCTAACATCACTAAGCATGGTGTGTATTTTAGTAATCTCTGTAGATATTTGAGAGATTATTTCTGATTTCACTTTTTCCAAAGCCTCATTCTATTGTTTTATTACCACTTTGGAGAGACCTGGTAGGGGACTTTTGGATTTTCCAGCTTCATTTCCCCCTGAGTTTGCCTTTGGTGAGCTGGGTGTCTGAGGTTGTGTCTTGTTTAAATATCTTCTCATTTCTTTTCTTTTTCAGTTTATTTTTTGGTACTGGGGATTGAACTCATCAACCTTATGCCTGCCAGGCAGGTGCTTACACCACTGAGTTAAATCCCTAGCCCTTCTATTTTAGTTTAATTCTAGAGTGATACTTGTTAGTTGCCTGTGTTGGGTTGCTTTATTAGTGGTATTAAGGACATCCAGGTGATGATCACTTCTCTGAGCTGGTTCCTGGGCTTCTTCCAGGTATAGCTGGTTCCTGGGCTCTGAGCCTGTTGGAAGATCCCACCTCCTCAGTTAGAGATGAGAAGCTATTGCTCACCTAGCCCAGTCCCTGGTGCCTTGGCACCATGCCTCAGCACCGTCTGTGACCCCCCAGTCAATCTCAGTCCTGCGCCATCAGCGCCCAACAGCTATCCAGAACAATCATGCTAATTTTGGCTGCAGTGGCACCCACAGCACCAAACACAGCCAACAAAACAATAAACTGAGCCAACCCCTGGTTTGCAACCCTCAACCATATAAACCGAATTTGTGACCATACCACAGAATGCAAAACAATCATATACAATACATAAACCTGCAATATGTCAATTCTTCCCTCAAAGGTCAAGACCCAAAATTGATTAAGGAGAACACAGAGAAATGGGGAAAAGAGAAAGAGATCACAAGCAGGTTGGAGGAGAAGGAGGGCGCCCACCAACTTGGGGAAACCGATGCAGAAGACTGAAGGAAAAGAGAGCTAAAAGAGACAAAAGGTAGAACAGAACAAAACCACACCCACAAGGAGGCCAGAAACCACATTCACACTCAAAAAAATAAAATAAAATAAAATAAAAAATAAAGAGAGAAAAAGAAAAAACAAACTAAATAAAACAAACAAACAGGAAAAAAAGAAGAAAAAAGTCCATTTCCAGGCTTCTCTCTGGATTCACTAGTAGACAGCCTGTGGAGACAATGACCCAAATTGTGACACTGTATTCCCCTAAGTCAGCAGCTGCTTGATGATGGAGTAGTAGACAACCTTAGCAGGCCTGCCTTGAGAGCAGACTCATTGGGCTCGCCACAGTCCAAGCAATTTCCACTGGTCTGCACCCAGTTAGGAGCTGCTGGAGGAAGCCAGCAATAGTTCTGGCTTCAGGCTTGTCCAGTCTGACTCCAAAATGGCTCCTGGCCAATCACTGTCTCCTGCAGGAGGACCAAGTCAGCACAGTCCTCCGTGTCTACTGCTCCCCTCCACTGCCAAATCACTCCACAGAGGCCCCTGGGGTTGCCAGCTGCCACTGACACTGTGACCGTGCATCCCCAGGTTCCAACAGCTCCCCTCATGCGTGAATCTGGCTCTGGGCAAAGGCACTATCAGCTATGGCCTTCTTCTTCATTGAAGTTTTTCTTTTCACTGTCTCTGTGGGCTTCGATTCAGACTTCAGACTCTTCTTGGGCCCAAGGGGCCCACTTCCCTCCTTTTTGTCTTCCTCAAGATGGTATTTTCCCACATCTAGATGGTGTCTGTCAGAGAGGCTGTTTCCTCTGCTGCTTAATATGCCACCATCTTCCCAGAAGTTCTCATATTTCAAACTTCAATCCAGATTAATGTACCCCACAAAACTATCTTTCAAAACTGATGAAGAAATAAGATACTTCCATGACAAAGAACAGCTGAAGAAATTTATGACCGCCAAATCAGCACTTCAGAATGTTTTGAAGGACATTCTATAAACAGATAACAAAGACTACAATTCCATGAATCCTAACAGAAGGAATCCACCAGGCAAAGAAAACAAACAGATGGAGGAGAAAAAAAAGTGGTAGTGGGGAGCCAACAACAGGAAAAGAACATGACAAGGATACATATCATGTAACCATCAATATTAACGGTCTCAATTCACCAATCAAAAGACAGATTGGCAGAATGGATCAAGAAGCAACATCTAACAATATACTGCATACAACAAACACATTTGATTCAAAAACAACTTCATAGACTGAAAGTCAAAGGATGGAAAACAATACTCCATGCAACAGGAACCCAGGAAAAAAGCAGGGGTTGCTATTCTATTGGTAGACAAAGTGAATTTCAAGCCAAGACTGATTAAGAAAGATAAAGATGGTCACTGCATCATTGTAAAGGAAACAATCCAAGAGGAAGAGGTAGCAATCATAAGTATATATGCAACAAATATTAGTGCACCCATTTATATAAAACAATTATTAATGGACATGAAAAATCAAAGAACCCTTAATACAATTGTTTTAGGGGATCTTAATACCTCACTGTAACAAAAAGACAGATCAACTAGACAAAAAAACAACAATGAAATATTGGAACTGAACCAAACGTTTGAACAAATGGACTTAGTAGATGTCTACAGAGTGTTCCACCCCACAGCATTAGAATACACATTCTTCTCAGCTGTACACAGGACATTCTGCAAAATAGACCACATACTAGCTCATAGAATATGATTAAGTAAATGCAAAAGAATTTAAATATCCCATGCTGTACACAGGACAGTCTCCAAAATAGACCACATACTAGCTCATAGAATATGATTAAATAAATGCAAAAGAATTTAAATATCCCATGCATATTATCAGGCCACATGCAGTGAATCTGGAAATCAATGGCAAAAGCAACCATGAGAACTTCATAAACATATGGAAATTAAATATAACCCTACTGAACAATCAAAGGGTCACAGATGAAATTAAACAAGAAATTAGACAGTTTTTACAGTTGAATGATATGACAATACAACATACCGGAACTTGTGGGAAACAATGAAAGCAGTCTTAAGAGGGAAATTTATAGCAGTAAATACCCATATCAGAAAAACAGAGCAAGCTCATATAAACAACTTTTTTTTTTCGGCACCGGGGATCGAACTCACAACCTCGCACCTGCCAGGTCAGGCGCTTAAGCTGCTGAGCCAAGCTCCCAGCCCTAGCTTTTTGAGGCAGGGTTGTACTATGTAGCTCAGGCAAGCCTTGCGCTCGCATTGTAGCCCAAGCCGGCCTTGAACTCATGGTGCTCCGCCTACCTCAGCCTCCGGATTGCTGGGATTAAAGGCGTGCAGCACCACGCCTGGCTACTCACATAAACAACTTAATGTTGAACCTCAAACTTCTAGAAAAAGAAGACCAGGCTAAACCAAAAGCTCATACAAGGAAAGAAATTATAAAAATCAGAAAAGAAATTAACACACTGGAGACTAAAAATTAATACAAAGAATCAATGAATCAAAGAGTTGGTTCTTTGAAAGATTAAGTAAAAACAACAAACCCTTATCCAGCCGGGCATGGTGATGCTTGCCTGTAATCCCACGATCGGGAGGCTAAGGCAGGAGGATCATTGTGAGTTGGAGACTAACCTGGGCTACAAAGTGAGTTCGAGGCCAACCTGAACTGCATAGTGATACCCTGTCTAAAAAAGTAGGGCCAAGCTGGGCGTGGTGGCGCACGCCTTTAATCCCAGTACTTGGGAGGCTGAGGTAGGAGGAGCATTGCGAGTTCGAGGCCAGTTTGGGCTACAACGCAAGCGCAAGGCTGGCCTGAGCTACCACTGTGACCCTGCTTTAAAAAACTAGGGCTGGGAGTTTGGCTCGGTGGCTTAAGCACCTGTCTGGAAGGTGTGAGGTTGTGAGTTCCATCCCTCAGTGCCACAAAAAACAAAAACAAAAACAATGCTACAAAAAATTGGAATAGATGGTCTTTATCTCAATCTGATAAAAGCCATGTATGACAAACCAACAGCTAACATCAGGGCCAGGGGTTTGGCTCAGTGGCTGAAGCATATGCTGGGCAGGTGTGAGGTTGTGAGTTTGAGCCCCCGTACTGAAAAAAACAAAAACAAAAACAAAAAAACAGCTAACATCATACTAAATGGAGAAAAATCTAAAATCAGGAACAAGAGTGGATGTTCACTGTCTCCACTCTTATTCAACATTGTCCTGGAATTGTTAGCCAGAGCAGTTAGACAAGAGAAAGATGTAAAAGGAGTAGTGAAAGGAAAGAAAGAAGTTATCATTATTTGCAGATGACATCATACTCTACACAAAAGATCCCAAAAACTCCAGCAAAAAACTGCTAGATTTAATAAGTAAATTCAGTATCACAGCTGGATACAAAGTCAATACTCAAAAATCAATAGCCTAGCCAGGCGTGGTGGCCCATGCCTTTAATCCCAGCACTCAGGAGGCTGAGGTAGGAGGAGCTTGTGAGTTTGAGGCCACCTTGGGCTACAACATGAGCGCAAGACCTGCCTGAGCTACATAGTGCGACCCTGCCTCAAAAAACCAGGACCAGGAGTTTGGCTCAGTGGCTTAAGCTCCTTCCCTGGCAGGTGTGAAGTTGTGAGTTCCATCCCTGGTGCTGAAAAAAAAAATCAATAGCCTTCCTGTGCACAAATAACAAAGTCACTGAGAGAGAAATCAGTGAAACAATACCTTTCACAATAGCATCCAAAGTAATCAAAAATACCTAGGAATCAATCTAATGAAGGATGTAAAAGACCTCTACATTGAAAATTATAGTACTCTAAAATAGGAGATTGAAGAGGATATCAGAAAATGGAAAGATAAGCCGGGCATGGTAGCGCACGCCTTCAATCCCAGCACTTGGGAGGCTGAGGTAGGAGGAGCATTGTGAGTTCAAGGCCGGTCTTGCGCTCTCGAGGCTGGCGTGGGCTACAACATGAGCGCAAGACTGGCCTGAGCTACATAGTGCGACCCTGCCTCAAAAAAACCAGAGCCGGGAGTTTGGCTCAGTGACTTAAGTGCCTGTCTGGCAGGCGCCAAGTTGTGAGTTTGATCCCTGGTGCACAAAAAAAAAAAGAAAAAGAAAAGAAAAGAAAACAAAAAAAGAAAATCGAAAGATATTCCTTGCTCTTGGGTAGGAAAAACCAATATAGTGAAAATGTCCATACTTCCAAAACTGCTACACAGATTTAATGGAACTCCGATCAAAATTTCAAAAGCATATCTCACAGAATTAGGGAAAACAATCTTAAAATTCATTTGGAACAGAAGAGACCTAGAATCACAAAGGCAATTCTGGGCAACAAAGGCAAGATAAGGGGCATCACAATCCCTGACTTGAAATTATACTATTAGCTGGGTGTGATGGACCTTTAATCCCAGCACTCAGGAGGCTGAGGCAGGAGGATTGTTGTGAGTTCATATCCAGCCTGGGCCACAAAGTGATTTCAAGGCCAGCCCGGACTATGTAGTGAAACCCTGTCTCAAAAAATAGGGGCGGGGATTTAGCTCAGTGGCTTAAGCACCTGCCTGGCAGGCACAAGGTTGTGAGTTCTATCCCTGGTACCAAAAAAAAAAAAAAAAAGAAAAGAAAAAGAAAAGAAAGAAAGAAAAAAAGAAATCATACTATTTAAAAAGAGAAATTATACTACTAAAAAAAGAAATTATACTATAAAGTTACTGTGATAAAAACAGCATTGTACTGGGAAGAAAAAACAGACTTGAAGATCAATAGAATGGATTCAAACATGCAGAAATAGCCAGGCGTGGTGGCGCACACCTTTAATCCCAGCACTCGGGAGGCTGAGGTAGGAGGAGCGTTGTGAGTTCAAGGCCAGCTTGGGCTACAACGTGAGTGCAAGACCAGCCTGAGCTACACAGTGTGACCTGGCCTCAAAAAACCAGGGCCAGGAGTTTGGCTCAGTGGCTTAAGTGCCTGTCTGGCAGGCCCGAGGTTGTGAGTTCAATCCCTGGTGCTGCAAAGAAAACAAAACAAAAACAAAGATGCAAAAGCAAGCCCAGACATACTGAGCCACCTTATCTTTTTTTTTTTATTTAAGAGAAAAAAAGACACATATAAGAAAGACAAAAAGCAAAAGAGACAAACAAACGACAGCAGCAAATCCACAACAGTAGCATTATAGGTTTATGAAACAAGATAATAGGAACTTGACAATGGTTGCAATATTGCATATCATTACTTCAACACAGTTGTTTACATTAACAGATATAGACATGCAAAATTGATCTAATCATATGAGTATTAACCAATTTTTCTCAATAACTAATACATTCAGCAGTATAGTCATTTTCATTATCTTACATATACATATATACAGATTTGTCTTTTTCCTTTTCCCTTCCTTCTTTCCTCCTTTTCCCTTTCCCAATTACTTTTGCTCTTTGAGCAGTTTTTTACTCTTATAAAGTATTTATTGTAGATTTTGGATCATATATACTTTTTCAGTTTCTTACACTAGGGAGACAATATGGTATTTACACATGTGGGTTTGATTTATCTCACTTATGAGTATGGTCTCAAGTTGTGTCCATTTACTTATAAAAGTCTCAATGCAATCTTTCTTGATAGCTGAGTAGCACTCCATTGTATAAAAATACCACATCTTTTTTATCCATTCCTTGATTGATGGGCACCTAGTTGTTTCCAAGATCTGGCTATTACAAATTGGGTTGCTATAAACATGGGTGCACAAATATCACTGTGGTATGATGTTTTCAGTTCTTCTGGGAAAATGCCGAAAAGCAGGATAGCTGGGTCAAATGGGATCTCTAATCCTAGCTTCTTGAGGAATCTCCACACTGATTTCCACAGTGGTTGCACCAGTCTACACTCCCACCAAGAGTGGAGAAGAGTTCCTTTTTCCCCACAGCCCCTCCAGCATTTGTTGTTGGTTGATTTTTAAATTTTGGCCATTCTTTCTGGAGTGAGATGGAATCTCAGTGTTGTTTTAATTTGCATTTCCCAAATGACCATTGATGTTGGACATTTTTTCATATATTTATTTGCCATTTGTATTTCTTTCTCTGAGAAGTGTGTATTCATCTCAGATGCCCATTTTTGGGTTGGGTCCTTGAATTTTAGGGGCCTGATTTCTTTTAATTCTTTATATGTTTTAGATAGAAGTTTTTTTTCTGATGGACAATTGGCTAAGATATTTTCCCAGGTCATGGGTTTTCTTTTCACTCTGTTGGAGATTTCCTTTGACATGCAAAAACATTTTAGTAAGATGAGATCCCAGTTATTGACCCTGGGAAGTGTTGCCCATGCAATTTGATTTTTGTTCATGAACTCTCTGCCTACTCTTATGTCATCAAGATTTTTACCTACTTTGTCTTCCAGCAAGTTTAGTGTCTCTGTTTTAATATTCAGATCTTTGATCCATTTTGACTTTATTTTAGTACATGGTGATAGACATGGATCTAGTTTTAGTTTATGGCATATAGAAAGCCAGTTTTTCCAGCACCATTTGTTAAAGAGGCTATCTTTCTTCCAATGCACGTGTTTGGTCCCTTTGTCAAAGCTGAGGTGGCTAAGTGTGTTTGTAGTTGTGGCTGTATCTTCTAATCTATTCCATTGATCTTCAGGTCTGTTTTGATTCCAGTACCATGCTGATTTTATCACAGTAGCTTTGTAGTACAGTTTCAAGTTGTGATGCCTCCTGCCTTACCTTTGTTGCCTAGAATTGCCTTTGCTATTCTAGGTCTATTCTGGTTCCAGATGAATTTCAGGAATGCTTTCTCTAGCTCTGTGAGGTAGGCAAATGGCATTTTGATTGGGATTGCATTAAATCTGTATAACAATTTTGGGAGAATGGCCATTTTCACGATGTTTATTCCTCCTATCCATGAACAGGGAATATCTTTCCATTTTCTGAAATCGTCTTCGATTTCCTTTTTCAGAGTAATGTAATTTTCACTGTATGGATCTTTTACTTGTTTTGTTAGATTGATTCCTAAGTATTTCATTTTTTTGGATGTAATAATGAAGGGTGTGGTTTCCCTTATTTCTCTCTCAGTGAGTTTGTTGTTTGTGTACAGAAATGCTATTGATTTTTGAGTGTTGACCTTGTATCCAGCAACATTACTGAATTTGGGTATTACATCTAGAAGTCTTTTAATGAATTTTTGGGGGTCTTCTATCATCTGCAAATAATGATAATTTTACTTCTTCCTTTCCTATCCTTATTCCCTTTATTTCTTTCTCTTGTCTAATTGCTCTGGCTAATATTTCCAGAACTATATTGAGTGGTGATAATGGACATCCTTGTCTTGTTCCTGATTTTAGGTTGAAAGTTTTCAGCTTTTCTCCATTTAGTAAGATGTTGGCTGTTGGTTTATGATATATGGCTTTTATTAGATTGAGGTAGAGACCATCTATTCTGATTTTCTGTAGGGTTTTTATCATGAATGGGTGTTGGATTTTGTCGAAAGCATTTTCTGCATCTATTGAGATGGTGATGTGGTTCTTGTCCTTGGCCCTGTTGATATGGTGTATTACATTTATTGATTTGCATATGTTGAACCATCCCTGCATTCCTGGGATGAATCCCACTTGATCATGGTGTATAATCTTCCTGATAACTTGCTGTATTCTATTTGCCTGTATTTTATTGAAGATTTTTGCATCTATGTTCATGAGGGAGATTGGCCTGTAATTTTCTTTTTTGGTTGGGTCTTTCTCTGGTTTTGGTATTAGGGTAATACTTGTTTCCAGGAATGTGTTAGGGAGACTTACTGCCCTTTCAATTTCACTGAAGTGTTTGAGGAGTGTTGGCGTTAAGTCTCCCCTAAATTTCTTGTAGAATTCAGCAGTGAATCCATCAGGACCTGGGCTTTTCTTTGTCGGTAAGGTTCTAATTACAATTTCAACTTCATTAGCTGAAATTGGGTTATTCAGCAGTTTTACGTCTTCTTGATTCAGCTTTGGTAATTCATAGGTTTCTAGGAATCTGTCCATTTCTTCTGTGTTATTGAATCTTTGTGAGTAAAGGTTTTTGAAGTAGGTGTTCATGGTCTTCTGTATTTCCACAGGATCTATAGTGATTTCACCCTTTTCATTTCTTGTTGCATGAATCTGAGTTTTTTCTTTCCTCTTTTTGATAAGGTTGGCTAGGGCTTTATTAATTTTATTTACTCTTTCAGAAAACCAACTCTTTGATTTATTAATTCTTTATATTGTTTTCTTAGTTTCAATTGCATTAGTTTCTGCTCTGATCTTGATAATTTCCTCCCTTCTTTGGGCTTTGGACCTTGACTTGCTCTTCTTTTTCTAGAAGTTTGAGGTGCATCATTAGGTTGCTTATGTGTGTTCTTTCCATTTTTCTGATGTGGGAGTTTAGTGCTATAAATTTCCATCTGAGGACTGCTTTCATTGTGTCCCACAGGTTCCAATAATTTGTATTTGCATTTTCATTCAATTGTAGATATTGTTTAATTTATTCTGTGACCCACTGATTGTTTAGGAGAGTATTATTTAATTTTCATGTGTTTATGGGGTTCTTGTGGGTTTTTTTGTCACTCATTTCCAATTTTACTGTGCTATGGTCAGATAATATGCATGGAATTATTTCAGTTTCTTTGCATTTACTTAAGTTTGTTTTGTGGATCAGTATATGATCAATTTTATTTTATTTTATTATTACTATGCTTTTATTTATTTATTTATTTATTTATTTTTGCAGCACCAGGAGTCAAACTCATAGCCTCATGCTTGCCAGATAGGCGCTTAAGCCATTGAGCCAAACTCCCAGCCCTAGTTTTTTGAGGCAGGGTCACACTGAGTAGCTCATGCCGGCCTTGTGCTCCCGTTGTAGCCCAAGCTGGCCTTGAATTCACAAGCTCCACCTACCTCAGCCTCCTGAGTGCTGGAATTAAAGGCGTGTGCCACCAAGCCTGTCTATATGATCTATTTTAGAGAATGACCCATGTGCAGTTGAGAAGAATGTGTATTCTAATGTTGATGGGTGGAACACTTGGTACACATCTACTAGGTCCATTTGTTCATAAGTTTGATTCAGTTCTGTTATTTCTTTGCTAATTTTTTTGTTTGGTTGATCTGTCTCTCTGTGACAGTGAGGTGTTAAAGTCCCCTGTTATAACTGTATTATTGTTTATTTGGGTTTTCATGTCTATTAAGAATTGTCTTACATAGTTGGGTGCTCCCATATTCGCTGCATATATATTTATGATAGTAATCTCTTCTTCTTGAAGTTTCCCCTTAACAAGTATGTAGTGACCTTCTTTATCTCTTTTGATCATTTTCAGTTTGAAGTTCACATTGTCTGCAAAGATAACAGCTATCCCTGCTTGTTTCTGGGTTCCTGTTGCATGGAGTATTGTTTTTTCTGTTTTTTTTTTTTTTTTTTTGTGGCACCGGGGATTGAACTCATAACCTCACACCTGCCAGACAGGCGCTTGAGCCATCGAGCCAAACTCCCGGCCCTGGTTTTTTGAGGCAGGGTCGCACTATGTAGCTCAGGCCAGCCTTGTGCTCGCATTGTAGCCCAAGCCGGCCTCGAACTCACAATGCTCCGCCTACCTCAGCCTCCTGAGTGCTGGGATTAAAGGCGTGCGCCACCACGCCTGGCTTTAAATGTGTCTCTTGTACATAGTATATTGTTGGATTTTGTTTCTTAACCCAGTCTGCCAGTCTGTTTCGTTTTATTGGTGAGTTGAGACCATTTACATTGATTGATAAAACTGATATGTGCTGACTCATCCCTGTAACGATATCTTTCTATTGTTGGTTTTCTACATTTTCTGTTTAATTATTTGCCCTGCTTAGTGGTTTCCTTTTGTTGTTGTTCTTAAGATTGTAGCTATCTTTGTCTCTTTCTAGAGTGTCTTTAAGTATTCTTTGTAGTGTTGGTTTGCTGGCCATAAATTTCTTCAGTTGCTCTTTGTCATGGAAGTATCTTATTTTTCCATCAATTTTTAAAGATAGTTTTGCAGGATACATCAATCTGGTTTGAAAGTTGTTTTCTTTCAAGATTTTTAATACTTCACTCTGGCGCACGCCTTTAATCCCAGCACTAGGGAGGCTGAGGTAGGAGGAGTGTTGTGAGTTCGAGGCCGGCTTGGGCTACAATGCGAGCACAAGGCCTGCCTGAGCTGCATAGTGTGGCCCTGCCTCAAAAAAACTAGGTCCGGGAGTTTGGCTCAGTGGCATAAGCGCCTGTCTGGCGAGCGTGAGACTGTGAGTTCGATCCCTGGTGCCACAAAAAACAAAAAACAAAAAAACCCAGAAATACTTCACTCCAAGCTCTTCTTGACATAAAGGTTTGTGCTGAGAAGTCTGCTGTGATTCTGATAGGCTTTCCTTCATACGTGATCTGTTTCTTTTCTCTGACAGCTTTTAGTACTTTGTTCTTGTGCTGTATTTCTGATACCCTAATTATTATATGTCTGGGTGAAGGTTTATTTTGGTTATGGTTAATTGGGGTTCTGTATGCCTCACTTACCTGTATATCAGATTCTCTTCCCATGTTTGGAAAATTTTCTGTTATTATTTCTGCAAATAGTCTTTGCAGGTCATTAGTATTGACCCCTGCTTTTCCATTGATGCCTATTAATATAATGTTATTTCTCTTGGCATTGTCTTGCAGCTGTTGAATTGTTGTTTCTTGGTTCCTTGTTATTTTTAAGAGATCTTTTCTTCCGTGTCATAAGCTTCCATGCTGTCTTCAAGATCTGAGATTCTATCTTCAGCTTCATTCAAGCGGTTTTGCCAACTTTCCATGGAATTTTTCATTTTCTGAATTTTCCTTTGAATCTGTTTCATGCATTCTATTTGTGTCTTATATTGCTCATTCAAAGTTTCCATCATTTTCTTATGTTCTTCTATTTTTTTATCTTGATCTTTTTTAGATACACACAGCATTTCTTTCATAATGATCATCATTTCAATTTTTAGCTGAGAGATTATTTCTGATTTGAGTTTCTCTATGGCTTCATGGGGTTGTTTCTTTACTTCATTTGCTATCATTTCAGAAAGTTCAGTTGTGTGACTCCCAGTGTCTTCTATTTCAGTGTCTCTTGCGTTTGTTCTCAGTTGGCTGGGGGATTGAGACTGCCTCTTGCTCTTGCATATTGTCATTTTCTTCTGGGACCTGTGTGACTGGGCAGGCAGCCTCCTGATGGATTGCACTGGAACACTGTGCTGGGTAGAGCTTCAATCCTCCAACATCCCCATGGCTAGCCCAGGCGCACCCCTAGATTATGGTGCTGGACCCTTGTGTTCTGTGGTCTGTGAGGCTGGTCGCATGTTCCCCTGATGTACTTTGTTGGGTTACTCTGGGACACTGGGCTGTACAAAGTTTGTTACTTCCCTGTAGCTAGCAGGGTCACACCCCTGGAGCTTGTTGCCAGGGTCTAAAACCTGGCTGTGTAGCGTTCAGAACCCCCATGACCCAAGTGGCTAGCAGAGACACAGCTCTGGCATATGTCACTGGACTTTGAGCCTGGCTGAGTAGAGTTTGGAATCTCCGGGACCAAGGGGGCTAGACAGACCCCAAGTGTGGCATAACCTGGACCTTGTGTCTGGCTGCGAGTTCAGAGCCTCTGGAGCACGGGGAAAACCTAGGTGAGTCCCAGGCGTATAGTGCTGGGACCTTGCTCCTGGTTGGGCATGTTCACAACTTCTAGGACCTGCTGCACAGCCTCACAGGTAAACAATGGAGCTAGCACCTTGTGCTCTGATGGGCAGAGCTCAAGTTCTCTTTCTCTAAGGCCCTGCAGCTACTCTGGCCACTCCCTGATGAGCAGCTCTGGGGCTCTGGGCTGGGCTGGGCTCAGTACTTCTGTGTCCTGTGAGGCTGGCCGGGTGTTCCCATGATGGATTGCGCCAAAACACTGGACTGGGTAGAACTTGATCCTCTGTGCAGGTAGTGAGGATGCACTCCTGGAGTGTGTTGCTGGACCCTCTGCCTTACTGGGTGGGGGCTGGAACCTCCATGGCCCAGATGAGCCACCTTATCTTTGACAAAGGTGTGAAACACATTCCCTGGCAGAAACATAGCCTCTTTAATAAATGGTGCTGGAAAAAATGGCTTTGCACATGCCAAACATTAAAATTGGACCCATATCTCTTACCATGCACTAAACCAAATTTGAAATGGATCAAAGATCTAAATATTAAAACAGAAAATATTAAACATGCTGTAAAATAGAATGGGTAAAACTCTTGAATATATTGGTGTCTTGGTTACCTTTCGCTCGTTGCTGAGACAAAATACCTGACACCCAAAATTAGGGAAGGAAAGGTTTATTCTTACAGTTTCTCGGGAGTTTCAGTCCATAAGTTGGCTCCAAGATAGCGTGGCATGATGGGGCTACAGTTCATGGCAGCTGCAAGCCACAAGGCATGTTGGTGAGAGAGACAGGAAGGAAGCGGAAGCAGAAGCGGAAGACCCACCTTCCCTTACATTGTATGTCGGCTCCACCCCTGGGCAGATACAGCAAACCGAACACAAGCAAGCGCCAGACTTAGCCCCATCAAAAGTATGTGAGGACTTTGGAGGGACATAGCATACCCAATACAATTGGTGTAGGCAAAGACTTTACGAACAAAACTCTGATTGCAGAGAAACTATCTCAAAGCATCAACAACTGGGATCTCATCTCATTAAAAAATTTTGCAGGGCCGGGAGTCTGGCTCAGTGGCTTAAGCGCCTGTCTGGCAGGCGTGAGGCTGTGCGTTTGATCCCTGGTGCCACAAAAAAAAAAACAAAAACAAAAAAAGGCTTTTGCAAGCCAGACATGGTGGTGCACGCCTGTAATCCCAGTACTTGGGAGACTGAAGCAGGAGAATCATTACGAGTTTGGAACCAGCCTGGGCTACAAAGTGAGCTCAAGGGCACCTGAACTACATAGTGAGACCCTGACTCAAAAAGGTCAATAAATAGCGCCAGGCGTGGTGGTGCATGCCTTTACTCCCAGCACCAGGAAGGCTAGGGTAGGAGGAGCATTGTGAGTCCGAGGCCGGCTTGGGCTACAACGTGAGCACAAGGCCAGTCTGAGCTACATAGTGTGACCCTGCCTCAAAAAACTGGGACTGGGCACTCGGGAGGCTGAGGTAGGCGGAGCATTGTGAGTTCGAGGCCAGCTTGGGCTACAACGCGGTGCAAGGCCGACCTGAGCTACATAGTGCGACCCTGCCTCAAAAGACCAGGGCTGGGAGTTTGGCTCAATGACTTAAGCGTCTGCCCTGGCAGGCACGAGGTTGTGAGTTCAATCCCCGGTGCCGCAAAAAAAAAAAAAAAAAAATTAAAAAGCTTTTGCACAGCAAGAGAAACCACCAACAGAGTGAAAAGACAACCCATAAAGTGGGAAAAAATGTTTGCCAGCTGTTCCTCAAAGAAAGGATTACCACCAAGAACATATAAAGAACTCAAAGGAATCAAACATGTCAAACTTAAAGACTCAGTGCAAAATGCATATTTGAAATGAATATATACTTCTCAGATGAAGTACTATCAGCAAATAAATATATGAAAAAATCTTCAATGTCACTGATCATTTGAGAGATGAAAATTAAAACAATACTGAGATTACATCTGACTCCATAAAGAATGGCTATTATCAAGAAATCTGCCAATCACAAATTCTATAGGGGTTGTGGGAAAAAAGGAACCCTTTTCCACTGTTGGTGGCAGTGTAGACTGGTACAACCACTTTGGAGATCAGTCTGGAGATTCTTCAAATAACCAGGATTAGAGGTTCCATTAGACCTAGCTACTCCCCTTCTGGGTATCTTCCCAGAAGAATTAAAAACATCATACCACAGTGATATATGTGCAGATATGTTTGGTTGGCTGACTGACTGACTTTCTGAGACAATCCAAAAGCAAGAGAATTACTGCAAGTGTGAGACCAGACTGGGCTATATAGTGAGTTCAAGGCCAGCCTGAACCACACAGTGGAACTTTACCTCAAAGAAAAAATAAAGGTGGGAGAAGGGCTGAGACCAAAAGGCTTGAAGATACATTTTTCCAAAGAAAGATGTACAAGTGACCAATAGACACATGCAATTATGTTTCTTTACAGCTTTAGTCTTTTACATTATGCACTGCAAATCTTTTTTTTTTTTTTTTTGGATGGAGTCTTGCTTTGCAGTTCAGGCTGGCCTTAAACTCACTTTGTAGCCTAGGCTAGCCTTTAACTCTAGCCTTTAACTCATGGCAATCCTCCTTCCAGACTTCTGAGTGCTGGAATTACAGGTGTGCACCACACCTGGCTCTCCAAATCTTTTTTATTTTATTTGTGCAGTACTTGAGACTGAACCTAGGATCTTTGCCTTGAGCTACATCTCCCCCCACCCAACTATTTTTTTTTTAATTTTGAGACACATTTTGTTTAAATTGCTAAATTCCTCAGGCTATGCTTGAACTTGTGTTTCTACTTCCTCAGCCTCCAATAAATCTTGGATAACAGGTGTGTACTACTACACTCAGAAACTGTCAAACAAAAACAGGATGATATTTCACTTCACATGCATGAGGATAGCTATTTATTAGAGACAGAAACAGAGAGAGAGAGAGGGAGAGAATAATTGTTGGAAAGGATGTGGTATATTTTCTCTGAGGACATAAAATGGTGTATAAAAATAGTTTGGTAGGTATTCAAAATGCTAAATATAGAAATGCAGAATTATCATGTGATCTAGAATTTCATTCTAGATATAGTCTATATTGAGCTGCATTAAAAACAGTTCCAATAAAAATTATATGTGAATGTTCTGCAGAGGAGGAAAACTGTCTTTTAGTTACATTACATTTTCTTTCTTCCTCTTTTTTCTTTTCTTTCTTTTTCTTTTTCTTTTTTATTTTTTTTGAGACAGGATCTCACTGTGTAGTGCATGCTGGCCTTCAACTTATTTGGAGCCCAGGCTTGGCCTCAAAATCACAGCAATTCTCCTGCCTCAACCTCCCAAGTGCTGAGACCACCACACCTGACCCCCATTCTTTTTGTCTTTTTTTTTTTTTTTTTTTTTGTACCAGGGATTGAACTCACAATCTCGTGCCTGCCAGGCAGGCACTTAAGCCACTGAGCTAAATCCCTGGCCCTATTTTTTGGGACAGGGTCTCACTATGCAGTTTAGGCTGGCCTTGAACTTACTTTGTAGCCTAGGCTGGTCTGGAACTCACAACAATCCTCCTGCCTCAGCCTCCTGAGTGCTGGGATTACAGGTGTGCACCACGATGCCTGGAATTTTTTTTTTTTTTTTTTTGTGGCACCGGGGATTGAGCTCATAACCTCACGCCCGCCTGACAGGCGCATAAGCCGCTGAGCCAAACTCCCGGCCCTGGTTTTTTGAGGCAGGGTCGCACTGTGTAGCTCAGGCCAGCCTTGCGCTCGCGTTGTAGCCCAAGACGGCCTCGAACTCACAACACTCCTCCTACCTCAGCCTCCCGAGTGCTGGGATTAAAGGCGTGCGCCACCACGCCCGGCTGTTGGAATTTTTTTTTTGAGACACTTGCTAGTGTTGCCCAGGCTTGCCTGCAGCTCCAGGGCTCAAACAATCCTCTTGTCTCAGCCTCCTGAGAAGTGGGGAGTACACACTTGGAACACCATAGCTAGTAGTTTGTATTTTAATTTTTATTTTATTTTTGTTTTTTTTGAGGCAGGGTCTCACTATACAGTTAAGACTGGTCTTTAGGTCACTTTATAGCCTAGACTGGCCTCCAACTCACATGATCCTCCTGCCTCAGCCTCCCGAGTGCTGGGATTAAAGGTATGAGCCACCATGCCTGGCTTGTGGTTTTGATTTTTTGAGACAAGGACTCTATGTATTTCAGGCTGTCCTCAAACTCACTGTGTTGCCCAGGCTGGCCTTATACTCACAGCAAACCTCCTGCCCCAGTTTACCACATGCTGGGGTTATAGGTGTGCTCCTTTCCACCAAGGTACATCCCTGGTCTTTTATTTTTAAATTTTGAACCAAGATCTCACTAAGCTGTCCAGGTTGTCTTTGAATATGTGATCTTACTGCCTCAGCCTACCAGAGTGCTGGGATTACAGACATTTGCCACTATGCCTGATTCACAATAGTATACTCCACCAAATTGCTATAAACTATGGATAGTTTAATAGGAAAAAGACTTTCCTTAAATCTGGAAAAACTTTGCCAAGCACACACTTGTACTTCAGCACTCCCAGCACTTGCAAGGCCAAGGCAGGATGACCACTGTGAGTTTGAGACTAGCCTTAACTATAATGTGAGTTTAAGCCCCACTTGAATTACAGAGTGAGAGCCTGTCTCAACAAGACAAAAAAATCACCAGGGATGTAGCTCAGTGGTATTAGTGCCTGCCTGACAAGTGTGAGGTCATGCGTTCGATCCCCAGTACCAAAAAGAAAAAAAAAATCAAAGAACTAAAAAAGACACACATATCATATGATTATATTTAACATGAAATATTTAGACATAAACTAAGCATGGGGGTGTATATCTGAAATCCCAACACCTGGGAAGCTCAACCAGGAAGATCCCTTTAAACTCCAGGCCAGCCTGGGTTACACAGTAAATTCAAGACCAGCTTGAACTACTGTAAATTGGAGGTCCAAGTGGCATGGCCAATACCTTTGCTCAGAAGTTTCTAAATTGAATTCCAGAAAATGCTACCTTAGAAGATCGAATAGGGTTTTGATAGGACAGACTACATCTGATAGCAGTGGGGTATAAAAGACAATAGAGTGTGGTGACAAAGGCCTGTAATCCCAGCATCGAATAGGGTTTTGATAGGACAGACTACATCTGATAGCAGTGGGGTATAAAAGACGATAGAGTGTGGTGACAAAGGCCTGTAATCCCAGCACTGGGAGGCTGAGGCAAGAGGATTGCTACAAATTTGAGGCCAGACTGGGTTACACTAGTATATTCAAGGCCAACCTGAACTACATAGTGGCATAGTGAGACCGTTTAAAAAAAAAAAAAAAGCCAAGCGTGGTGGTGCGCCCCTTTAATCCCAGCACTCAGAAGGCTCGTTGTGAGTTTGAGACGAGCCTCGGCTACAAAGTGAGTTCAAGGCCAGCCTGAACTGCATAGTGAGACCCTGTCTCAAAAAACAGGGCCAGGGATTTAGCTCAGTGGCTTAAGCACCTGTCTGGCAGGCTCAAGATTGTGAACTCAATCCCCGGTACCAAAAAAAGGAAAAAAGACACATTGGCCTTCTACACATCTCTGTTTCTAAGTGGCCTGTTCTGCACACAGAGCAGATTTTCTTTTCCCACCACCGCACTGTAGAGCACTTCTTTTCTTCTCCCTATTTTTTCCATTAGTAAACGTAAAACTTGTATGTTGTTTGTCTTGTTCAGTTGTTTGAACAGGACAACAGCCCAGAAGTGACCCCTGAAGACCCCACAACTTAGTAATGGCAAGACCCTGTCCAAAATCAAAAATGTCTCAGATAGGGAAAAACCATTAGTCATCCCCAATAGTCAGGTTTCTGGGGATTGGCAGGTGTGTTGGTTTTTTTTTTTTTTTCCTTGTTGGGACAAAATATCTGACACTCAAAGTTAAGGAAGGAAAGGTTTATTTAGCTCAGTTTGCGGAGGTTTTAGTCTATACTCAGCTGGCTCCAAGGGGTGGCACATGGCTGAGGGCAACAGTTCATGGCAGTGAAGACAGCAAAACAAGGGCAAAAAACAGAAGAACATCAGAGAGGACAGTTTCCCTCCCTTTTTTGGACGTAGGCTTCCCGCCCCTGGGCGGGTTTAACACTCCCATAATCACAGCGTTGGATCATGAGTCAATCACAAATTCTAGAGGCTTGCTCCCGTGACTGTATGAAGCTTTGGGGGACATCTTTTTTTTTTTTTTTTTTTTTTTTTTTTTTTTTTTTTTGCGGCACCGGGGATCGAACTCACAACCTTGCACCTGCCAGACAGGCGCTTAAGCCACTGAGCCAAACTCCCAGCCCTTTTGGGGGACATCTTGACACAAACCATAACAAAGGGTGTCTGCTTAAAAGCTTAAGTTTCCTGTTTGAATGAGGAAAGGGTTCTAATACTAGCGGTGGTGATGGTGGCATAACCTTATACTGACACTGAACTGTATACTCTAAAGCCACTGTAGGGGTTGGTGGCGCATGCCAGTAATCCCAGCACTTCGGGGGCTGAGGTAGGAAGATTGCCCGAGTTAGAGGCCAGCTTCAACAATAAATAAAATAAAAAATAAAAGCCCTGAGTGGTGAGACGACCCTGCAGTCTCAGACACTGGGAAGGCTGAGATGGGGATCAGGATGACAAGCTTGATTGAGGATTTGGAGACTATCCTGGGCAACGCAACACAGCCAGACCCTGATGAAAAAGAAAAAATCAAAATGATGAATTGTGGTTAAGTGGGTTTTATGTCAGTTTAAGAAAAAAACACTTCAGTTGTCACAGGAGGTAATCTGCTATGGCACTGTTACTGGATTACAAAAAAAAGAAAGAAAAATCGTAAAATGGCGGCCGTCAGATCACGTGACCATGAGTCTCTCCCTCTCACACCCCTCGGGACAGACTCCCTTGGAGTTGGCTCAGACGCAGCCCGCCCATTGTTAAACCAAGGTAATTCTCAGGCGCGCTCGCGTCCTCGCTTCGTAATCATAGGGGCGAGACCATGGCTGGCGATTTGGGGGGCGCGCACGTAGACGTCAAGTCGTAAGTGCCGTTCCTCAGGGAGACGGGGCGGTGCGAACGGCGTGGAGGAAGACGGGGAAGTTGGCGCATGCGCTGAACGCTGACGGGTTTGAAATGGCTTCGGTTGTAGCCGGGACCCGATTTAGGTGAAGGTCTGGTCAACGCTTATTTGGAACTGTGGGCGGCCGAAGTGGGAGTCTTAACATCTTGCTGGATCCGCGGAAGGGCTGGGAGCTCTCGTCTTGGTTCCCCGGCGGTTGCAGGCCGGCGACGGTGGGGCTCTCGTGGGACCGGGGCGGGAGGGACGCGGTCCCTTTTGTGCGGGTCGGAGCAGGCCCCGCGCGGCCCGCCCTTCCCCCACTGCCGCCCCTCGGCCTCGGCCTCGGCCTGGCGTAGTTGCCGGGCGCCGTCCCTCGCTCTTGTGCTGCTGCGGCTTCAGCCTTGACCCCGAAGACGTCCAGGGGCCGGGGGTTCAAACACGGAGGGTTCTAGGTTGGGCCCGTGGCGCGTGTATCCCGCCGTGGGCGCTGCACTCCGTGTCGTGGGCGATGGATTCCGCGCAGCGGGTCGCGGGGGCGCGGGCTGAGCCTTGTCTCGACTCTGCTGAGGCGACTTCGCGGGGGTTCAGCAAGGGGCGCCTGCTTGCTTAGCAACCGTTCCCATCGAGGGAAGCGAGGGTAATAAGGTTCTGGGTATTTTCTTGCTCGCGAAAGTAGAGATACTCGTTATTTGAGCGGTATTTTAAAATGCCTTTATTTGGGGTCCCGTCCCCGTTTCCAGCTTTGGCTTCAGCGATTCTGTGGTCCTCCAGTCCCCAGTGCTCAGAGAAACTGGCCAGCCTCTATTTCCTGTGACTATAAGGCTGTGAACTACTTTCTGTAATCAGCCGGGTCGGTACAGTCGAGGGTCTTCGGTTTAATGGCTTTCTTGTAAGTGCCCTAAAATTGAGGTATCCCAGTAATTTAGTTGATGTAAGATTTGTTTGCCGCATTTCAAATGTTCATTTGCCTTTTCTACTTTCATTATTTCTACTTGGGGAGATGTGTTCCATACACTAAGCATTTCTTCAAGCTATCCTATTATGTTATTTGGAGTTTTGTTGAACTTTGAAAAATGAATCCTTTCTTATAGATCGCTGCTGTAGAAGACAAACAAGTGAAGGTGTTTTCCCCTTTTGCATCATGGCTCAGTTTGGAGGACAGAAGAATCCACCATGGGCTACTCAGTTTACAGCCACTGCAGTATCACAGCCAGGTCAGACTCCTGAACAGGCAAACTGAGAATGTCCTGAAGCAGGGGATCCTGTTATAATGACACATAACATTGGACAGTGTGTGACATGGTAAAATGTTTCAATTGACATGTCCTTGTGAAGATCTTTTACAAATTCACAGATCAGCCTTCAGAAAAGCTGTTTATCCTGCTGTTTGGACAGTTGGTCTTTTGTTGTCTGCGGTACTAGAAACTAAAACTAGGGCACTCTGCCACTGAGCTACATACTGTCTTTGTTTTTTTCTTTTTTTCTTTTTTTTTTTTTTTTTTTTTTTGAGACAGTTGAGACAGGGTCTCACTTGCTGAGTTGTCCAGGCTGAATTCTAACTTGCTATCCTCTTATTTCAGCCTCCCAGAGCGTTGGAATTCTGGGTCTATGGATGCCTGGTTCATTTTTATTTTTTGAGATAGGGTCTTGCTGAATTATTCAGGTGACCTAAATTTGGGATCCTTCTGGCTCAGCCTTGTTTGTAACTGGGTTTATAGCATAGACACCGTACCAAGCAGCAGTTTTACAGTTTTTAGAATCCATAAGTTGATTTAGCTTTTAAATTTTATTCAAGTGTGGTCCAGTATCTTTATGTTGCTGAGGTTACAACCCAGGGCTTCAGGCAAGTTCTCAGACTGCTTGGTGCTGGGTTTTGAACCTAGGGTCTGTACATTGTGGGTGCTCTACTTTGAGCTACATTTTCTTTTTTTTTTTTTTTTGGTATTGGGGATTGAACTCATGACCTCAAGTTGCCAGGCAGGCACTTATGCCACTGAGCTAAATATCCCCAGCCCTTGAGCTACGAGCTTAAGCATTAGATTGAGTGTATATTTTTTTTATTTATTTATTTTGAGACAGAGTCTCACAGTGCACTTCAAGCTGACCTTGAACTCACTTTGTAGCCCATGCTGGCCTTAACACAATTTATTTATTTATTTATTTTGAGACAGGGTCTCACAATGCACTTCAGGCTGACCTTGAACTCACTTTGTAGCCCATGCTGGCCTTAACACGAAGTGATCCTCCTGCCTCAGCCTCTTGGGTGGTGGGATTGCAGGGGTGCGCCACCATGCCTGACTTCAAAAATGTTTAAAAGTAAAGTACAGTGGTAGCTCTGTTTATGATTGTTTTTGTTTGCAAACTGCACCCGGTGACTGACAGACCGCAGCCATCTTTCCTGCACAAATAAAAACACAGCCATCCTTTTCAAAATAATGAAACAAATTAAGTTTGTGACCCTAGGTACCACTATATTTAAAAGCTATATTTTATGAAAAACTGTACATTACTATGGGTTTTATTTGTTTGGAAGTAGACAGTTTAGTTGTTAGTGTTTTGTTTTACTTTAGTTTTTTGAGACTTACGTATTTTGGGCATATCTTGAACTTACTATGTCGCCCAGCCCAGGCTGACCTCCAATTACAGGTGATTTTCCTGCCTGGGTCTTCTGAGTGCTAGGATTACAGGCATGTGCCACCACACCCAGGTAGTTCTTTAAAGTAGAAAAAATAGTTCTTAAAGAATTTAATTACTAAGTGAAGAAAAAGATAAGTAGTTGTAAAAGCAGTAGATGCATAGTAACATTTTCTAAATGAGGTTAGCAGAATGTTTTCAAAATTAAGTCAATGAAAAAGTATTTAAACTTTGTTTCAGTGCACACCCCTTTTTGGTATTGGGTTTTCTCAGTTTTATTAGGAAGAAAATCTTTTCACCCTTTTTTTTTTTTTTTTTTTTTTTTTTTTTTTTTTTTTTTTTTTTTTTTTTTTTTTTTTTTTTTTTTTTTTTTTTTTTTTTTTTTTTTTGCCTTTTTAAGAGGGTTTCACTATATAGTTCAAGCTGGCCTTGAGCTCACTTGGTAACCCAGGCTGGTCTTAAACTTGCAGCCATCCTCCTGCCTCAGCCTCCCATCTGCTGGGATTATTGGCTTGCACCACCACGCCTGGCTCATGTAGGGTAAAGAAATTCCCAACCTACTAGATGTCCAGTACAAGTTCATGTTCTTTAAAATTGAGGAATGAATTTTAGGAACTACAGAGGTTAGGAGAATATATTTATTGAGAGAAAGAATGCAGCTGTCCAAGAGAGAGACAGAAGGGTCCCGAGTGGATTGCCCACCATTTATTTTTATTTGTTTTTTTGTTGTCTTTTTGAGACAGGGTCTCACTATACAGTTCAGGCTGGTCTTGCGCTAGCCCAGGCTGGTCTTAAACTTGCAGCGATCCTTGTGCCTCAGCCTCCCAAATCCTGGGTTTATGGGCGTGTGCCATCATGCCCAGCTTGCCCACCATTTTTTGACTGTTGGTTGAATTTTTTTGTGTGTGGTTTTTTTTTTTTTTTTTTTTTTTTTTTTCTTCCGCGGCACCGGGGCTTGAACTCACAACCTCGCGCCTGCCAGGGCAGGCGCTTAAGGCACTGAGCCAAACTTCCGGCCCCGGTTTTTTGAGGCAGGGTCGCACTATGTAGCTCAGGCTGGCCTTGCGCTCGCCTTGTAGCCCAAGCCGGCCTCGAACTTACAACGCTCCGCCTACCTCAGCCTCCCGAGTGCTGGGATTAAAGGCGTGCGCCACCACGCCCGGCTGTGTGTTTTTTTTTAAAGACAGTCTTGCTATGTGGTTCAGGCTTGTCTTGAACTCACTATGTATCCCAGACAAACCTCGCAACTCCAAAGGATTCTTCTGCTTCAGCTTCGTGAGTACTGGAATTACAGGCTTGCACTACCACGGCCACCTTTTTTTGCTTAAATCTTGAAACATCTTTTTTTTTTTTTTTTCTAAATAGTAGTTAAAGATCCAACCCAGGACTTTTAGAATTATAGGCAAACATTTTATCATCGAGTTCCTTCCACAGCATGTTTCTTTCACCCAGTGCCTTTGCACCAAGCTATATCCTCAGCCCTGTTTTATTTTGACACAGGGACTTGCTAAGTCTCTTAAGTTGCCCAGGTTGTGCTCAAACTAAGGAACCACCTACCTCAGCCTTCTTTAGTTTTTAATTGAAGATGGGGGTGTCCCTAAGTCACTAAGTTGCCCAGGCTGGGCTTGAACTTGATAATCCTCCTACATCAGCCTCCTGAGTAGCTAGGTTAACAAACCTGTGCAACCACACTTGGCTTTTATTTTCTCTTGTGGAATTAAAGGCTAACAGTTCTTTGTGTAGTCAGTTAAAAGTAATGTAAAATTTTCTTTATGTCATCTTATATTAGGGGGGTGGTTTTTTGCATTTTGAGGGGTCTCACTGTGGTCTAGGCTGTTCTTTTTTTTTTTTGCGGTACTGGGGATTGAACTCACAACCTCGCACCTGCCAGACAGGCGCTTAAGCCACTGAGCCAAACTCCCAGCCCTGGTTTTTTGAGGCAGGTTCGCACTGTGTAGCTCAGGTTGGCCTTGCGCTGGCGTTGTAGCCCAGGCCGGCCTCGAACTCACAACGCTCCGCCTACCTCAGCCTCCCGAGTGCTGGGATTAAAGGCGTGCGCCACCACGCCCGGGTGGTCTAGGCTGGTCTTAAACTCAAGATGATACTCCTACCTTAGCATCCCAGGTGTTAGGATCATAGGCCTGTGCCATTTAGATCATATTTAATTTATATCCAGTTATTTCTTTCCTATGTTAATTAATAGGAAAACTAAAACTGACTTAATTTTGATGAAATAGGAACAGGAATTTTTAACACCTATTGTGTGTCCGGAACCACGTCCTTCTGTGTTATGTATTCTTCTGTACTAAACATGTGGTTTTTTGGGGTTTTTTTTTTTGTGGCACTGGGAATCAAGCTCACAATCTTGCACCTGCTAGACAGGTACTTAAGCCACTGAGCTAAAGTCCTGGCCCTAGTTTTTTTTGAGGGAGGGTTGCACTGTGTAGCTCAGGCCAGCCTTAGCACTCCCATTGTAGCCCAAGCCGGCCTCGAACTCACAACACTCCTCCTACCTCAGCCTCAGGAGTGCTGGGATTAAAGGTGTGTGCTACCCCACCTGGCTTGTACTAAACATGTTTTAGCTGATTTTACTGAACAGTATGTATATTGTGGTTTAATTTCATTAGTGTTCCAACATACTTTATGTTTTTGTGGTACTGTATATGGAATCCAACAGAACTACATCCCAATTCCTTTTTATTTTAGTTTGAAATGGGATCTTGTTAAGTTCCTCAGACTTTGCCTGGAACTTGTGGTCCTCCTGTCTTTAGCATCCCAAGTAGCTGGAATTACAGACTTTTTGTGGGGATTGGCAGGAGAATAAGGTCTCAACCTTAAACTGCCTCAGCCTTCCAGATGCCACACCTGTGTTTTGTTTTGTTTTGTTTTATTTTATTTTATTTTATTTTATTTTTGTGGCACCGGGGAATCGAACTCAAAACCTTTCGCCTGCCAGGTAGGCACTTAAGCCACTGAGCCAAACTCCCGGCCCTCACACCTGTGTTTTAATTTTGAGATTGAGCAGAGGAGACACCAAAAGTTTACAAAATTTGTTAAAGACAGGCAGTAGCAAATACAGGTCTTTTCATATTTGGCAATAGAGATTCCAAATGTGTGTAATGGGATTTTTTGAAAAGATTGTTTATTTTTATTAGTACATAACGTAAATTTATATTAGTACATAATGTAAATTCATTGTGGTGAGTTGGTACATGTACATAGCATATTTTAATTCTTTTCTTCTTCCCCTATAATGAAATTTTCTAAACATAGGTTACATTTGTGCTGTTTGAAATTATTTATGGATATTTTTGGGCAAATCATAAATCAGAATTTTTCTGTCTGAAGTTTTGCTGATATTTTAGTAACTAGACAGGTGTTTTCTAAGTATCTGGAATAAGCTTTCCTTTAAAAATCATGAAATACATTACAAATGGAACTTTTAAGTGATACTGTTATTTTTTTGTTTGTTTGTTTGTTTTTGGTACCAGGGATTGAACTCACAGCCTCGTGCCTGCCAGGCAGGCGCTTAAACCACTGAGCTAAATCTCCAGGCATATTTTT
This sequence comes from Dasyprocta punctata, assembly GCA_004363535.1. Classification (NCBI taxonomy): domain Eukaryota; kingdom Metazoa; phylum Chordata; class Mammalia; order Rodentia; family Dasyproctidae; genus Dasyprocta; species Dasyprocta punctata. Next base: position 21,068 of record RJWM01014493.1, on the reverse strand, counting down.
TGAGACAGGGTCTCACTATGCAGTTAGGGGCCTTGAACTCACTTTGTAGCCCAGGCTGGTTTTGAACTCACAACGATCCTCCTGCCTCAAGCCTGCCAAGTGCTGGGATTATAGGCGTGTGCCAGCGTGCTGGGCTTAGTGATACTGTTTTGAATAGGGTTTTGTTGTTGTTGTTGTTGTTTGTTTTTGTTTGTTGTTGTTGTACTGGGGATTGAACTCAGGACCTCGAACTTGCCAGGCAGGTGCTGTGTCATTGACTATATCTCTGGTCCTGGATTCTTTAATTAATTTGTTTATTTTTTAAAATCCATTTTATTCAAACATAGAAAAGAAGAAAAAAACTGCAACAAAATTTCAGAGTGTGCCAATCGGGGTAACAATGGTGTATACAATGCATGGATGCTTTATTTTCGGTTAGGCTGTTTTGTTTTTTTTGTTTTGTTTTGGTGGCACCGGGAAATCGAACTCACAGCCTCATGCCTACCAGGCAGGTGCTTAAGCTGCTGAGCCAAACCCCCAGCCCCAGTTTTTTGAGGCAGGGTCACACTGTGTAGCTCAGGCAGGCCTTGCGCTTGCATTGTAGCCCAAGCCGGCCTCGAACTCACAATGCTCCGCCTACCTCAGCCTCCCGAGTGCTGGGATTAAAGGTGTGTGCCACCATGCCCGGCTTTTTGGTTGCTTTATTTTAGACTGCTTCATGAATGATAATTTTCTTGCCTTCTTTGTTCCTTTTTTTGTTTGTTTGTTCGTTTTTTGAGTTACTGGGGTTTGAACCCGTGGAGGGCCAAGGGCAAGGTTCCCTCTTTATTTTCTTTTTGACACAAGGTTTAGTTAAGTTGTCTGGGTAGTATGTGAACTTGTTATACTCTTGCTTTAGTCTCTTAGGGCTAGGACTACAGGTGTATACCATGCCTGGCTTTGCCTTTCCTTAAAGCCTACATGGCCCCCTGACTTTTTTTTTTTTTTGTCTTTTTGAGACAGGATCTTGCTGTGCAGTTCAGATTGGCCTTGAACTCACTTTGTAGCCCAGGCTGGTCTTGAACTCACAACGATCCTCCTGCCTCAGCCTCCCAAGTGCTGGGATTATAGGAGTGTGCCACCATGCCTGGCCACTCCCCCTCCCCCTGGCTTTTTGAGACAGAATCTCTCTATGTAGTACAGGCTGGCTTTGAATTCACTATGTAGCCAAGCGTGGTGGTGCACGCCTTTAATCCCAGCACTTGGGAGGCTGAGGTAGGGGAGCGTTGTGAGTTCGAGGCCGGCTTGGGCTACAACGTGAGCGCAAGGCCAGCCTGAGCTACATAGTGCGACCCTGCCTCAAAAAACCAGGGCTGGGAGTTTGGCTCAGTGCCTTAAGTGCCTGCCCTGGCAGGACCGAGGTTGTGAGTTCAATCCCCGGTGCTGCAAAAAATAAAAAATAAAAAAAATGAATTCACTATGTAGCCTAGGCTGGCCTTGAACTTGTGATCATCCTGCCTCAGTCTCCTGAGTGCTGGGGTTACACCCATAAACCACCATACCCAGCCTCCATAAATCCTTTTGACTCATCTTTATCTCAGCACAGCCAAACAAATTCTGTCAGGTTTCTTTTTTTTCTTTAATTCTAAGGTAATGAGGTACATGTTATTTACATCTAATCTCAGGGAAAACGTTCTTTAAAAATTTTTTCAAAGTTGTGTGAAGCCTACACTAGATTCTATGCTAACTCCTTTGTTTGTTTGTTTGTTTTTTTTGTCTGTACTGGGGATCAAACTCACAACCTCACGCCAGCCAAAGGAGCTTAAGCCACTGAACCAAACTCCCGATCCTGTTTTTTCTTTTTGAGGCAGAGTTGCACTATATAGTTCAGGCCAACCTCGAACTCACAATGCTCCACCTACCTCAGCCTCCCGAGTGCTGGGATTCTAACTCCTTTCTTTAACCAGTGAAGAAACTGAAACCCAGGAAAGTGAACAGAAAAAAAAAAAAAGATGAAGAAAGCCTGGGCTGCAAAGAGTTGAAGACTAGCCTGAACTGCATAGTGAGAGCCTGTCTCAAAAAATAGGACCAGGGATATAGCTCAGTGAGGTGAGGTGGTGAGTTCGATCCCCCAATACCAAAAAAAAAAAAAAAAGGGTCAAGAGCTTTCTGTTTTGTTGTAGTAGGGTTTGAATCCAGGGCCTTCATACTGAGCTACATTCTCTCTTGTTTTTTTATTTTGAGATGGTCTTAAGCAGTGTCTGAGTTGCATACGCTGGGTTTAAAGTTGCCATCTTCCATCCCGGCATGGTGACGCACACCTTTAATCCCAGCGCTCGGGAGGCTGAGGGGGGAGGAGTGTTGTGAGTTCAAGGCCGGCTTGGGCTACAACGCGAGCACAAGGCCGGCCTGAGCTACATGGTGCGACTCTGCCTCAAAAAACTAGGGCCAGGAGTTTGGCTCAGTGACTTAAGCACCTGTCTCACGGGCGCGAGGTTGTGAGTTCAATCCCTGGTGCCGCAAAACAAAACAAAACAAAAAAAAGTTCCCATCTTCCAGCCTTCATCCCTCAGAGTACTGGGATTACAGTTGTGTCACCACACCTAGTGTAGGTGAAAAAATTTATTTGGCAAAAGTAGAGGTGATTAAAGATGGGTGAAATCATATGACATTAGGAATGTTATCAGCTGCCTGATGGGATTGACTAATAATTAACCGAGTTGTAGGTAGAGGAAACTAGTTAGAAGCACTAGTAATCACTTCTAGGGGATTTAGAGTGTAAGATCTGTTGCCTGATGTGACATTATCTTTGTTTTAACTTTCTGAGGTGTGTCTTGCTATATTACCCAGGCGGTTTTTTTTTTTTTTTTGCAGCACCAGGGATTGAACTCACAACCTCGCGCTTGTCGGACAGGTGCTTAAGTCACTGAGCCAAACTCCCGGCCCTGGTTTTTTGAGGCAGGGTCACACTGTGTGGCTCAGGATGGCCTCGCGCTCGCCTTGTAGCCTAAGCCAGCCTCGAACTCACAACGCTCTTCCTACCTCAGCCTCCCGAGTGCTGGGATTAAAGGCGTGCACCACCATGCCCGGCTAACCCAGGCTGTTCTTGGACCTGTGGGCTCAAGCAATTCTGCCTCAGCTTCCAAAGTAGCTGGAAGTAGTAGACTATAGGCATAAGCCATCATGACCAGTTTAGTACATTGTTTGTTTATTTACTTATATTTGAGACAGGATCTCACAATTTATGTAGTTCAAGCTAGCATTAAACTCATGGTGATCTTCCTGCCTCAGCCTTCTGCATGTTGGGATTATAGGGTGCACCTCCATGCCTGGCAGTATGTTTTTTAAGACTGAAAGAGCCATATATAAACTGGATCCGGCAACACACATCTATAGTCACAACAAATTTGGAACCTGAGGCAGGCAAACAGTAAGTTTGAGGCCAGCCTGGGCAATTTAGTGAAAGCTTATTTCAAAATAGAAAAATGTACCACCTGCTGTTAAACCTCAAACATTCCCCCATCCCTCCCCAAAAAATAAAAAAAAAGGTCTGGCAATGGAGTGGAATACTTCCTGAGTTTAGTGTCTCTTATCACTAAAGGGAAAAAAATAGCTGGGAATGGTGGCACATGCTTGTACTTAGGTGACTGAAACAGGTGGATCACAAATTTAAATATCTTTGCAAGACCCTGTCTCAAAAAAAAGGGTGGTAGAGTTGGAGATTTAGCACAGCAGTCACAAGCGCCTGCTTGGCAAGTGTGAGGTCGTGAGTTTGATCCCTGGTACAGAAAAAGAAAAAGGGTAGTGGGGCTGTAGCTCAGTGTGAAGGCTCTGAGTTCAATCTCCATTGCTTAAGGGAAAAAAAGGAAAAAACACTGTGTGACACTAATTTAGTTTGAGATTTGCCTTTTCCTTACAAAATATCATTGTCTGATAAATAGACTATTCTGTCAGACATAGCAGTGTGTGTCTAGGAGGCTGAGGCGGGAGGATGGTTGTGAGTTTGAGACCAGCCTGAACTATATGGCATGACTGTGTCTCACAAAACTGAAAAAAGGTGTGTGTGGTGAGGGTGCGGGGGGATATAGCTGAGTGTTAGTCATAGAGCTCATACTCTTGAGAGACTCTGGGTTCATTCCCTAGTACCGAAAGGAAAAAGAGAACATTTTGTGATACACAGGTTCTGTTTCTGTATTGTCTAGTGCTTGACCTCCCACCCTTTTTGGGGATTGAACCCTGCATCTTTGCACTGAGCTACATTTCCTGCTAAATTGCCCAGGTTGGGCTGGAATTTGAGATCCTTCTACTTCAGCTCCTCAGTGTGCTGGGACTGTAGGGGTGGGCTCCATTCATGGTTTGTTGTTTATTTGTTATTTATTTATTTAGTTTTTTGAAACGTGGTCTGTAGTTCAGGCTGGCCTTGAACTTGCTATGATCCTCCTGCTTCAGTCTCCCCAGTGCTGGTATTATAGGTGTGCATTCTGTGCCTAGCTTTATTGTTTATTTTTGGGATAGTGTCTAAGTTACTAAATTGTTGTATTTGGGTTCAAATTTGTGATCTACCTCAGTTTCCTAGAGTACTGGGAATTACAGGTGTGCATTTTACCTGCTTATTGTCATTTTTTGTTTTCCCCATACCGGAGATCGAACCTAAACCCATGGCCACTGCACTGGAACTCTTAAATGTGCCCCACTTCACCTGTCCCAAATTTTGTAATTCTTGCCACCAAAATAGGCATGTTTAAAAGCCTTGTCCAGTAGAAAGTTTTAAGGGTAGGTCGCTTCCAGCAACACTGCCTTTAATGAGTTTATCTGCTTGCAGATAAACCAATAAATTCTGCCATTTTATTTTTTCAGCACTGGCAATGGAATGTAGGATTTAGCACATGTTAAATAAGAGTTCTAACATTAAGCTACATCCTTAGCCCAAAACAGTACATTCCAGACTAGTAAAATAAGCTGATTTGGTCTTTTTTTTTTTTTTTAAAGTGCTAGCATTGCAGGTGTAGACCACCACACCCAGCTGAAAATAAGCTAATTTATTTTCTATTTTCTTTTTTTCCTAAAAGTGCTTAATGAGAGTATCGTAGTATCTTAGTCTAGGTAAGGTAGGTTGGATTTACTGTCAAATTTAAATTGAATTTTATAGAATAGTTTTTGTTTGTTTTTTTTTTTGTCTTTTGGAGACCGGGTTTTGCTATGCAGTTCAGACTGGCCTTAAACTCACGTGGTAGCCCAGTCTGGCCTCACCCTCCTGATTGCTGGGGTTACAGACAGGCACCAATGTGCCCAGCCTATGGAATAGTATTATTGTCTATAGCTTAACCATTTAATTGTAAAGACACTGGGATCTGGAGGGTTGGAAAAATCAGCTAAATTTAAACAAGCATTGCTGGAGTTGTTCTTTGAGTTTTTAAATAAATAATGATGATCATGGTGCTTAATTAAGCATTCAAAATGTTTCTGGAAGAGATGAAAGTAATCTTCATATTTTTCTGTTTTTAATCTTATTTTAGCTGCACTGGGTGTTCAACAGCCATCCCTTCTTGGAGCATCTCCTACTCTTTACACACAGCAAACTGCGTTGGCAGCAGCAGGCCTTACCACACAGACTCCAGCAAACTATCCATTAACGCAGACTGCGGCTTTGCAGCAACAGGCCGCAGCTGCAGCAGCTGCATTGCAACAGGTGAATTCTTAAGGTTTTTTTTTTTTTATTTAAAAATTGATAAGTGCATTTTCAGTACATAATGATTACATATATTGTAGAGTTGGTACATGTACATAACACAGGAATTTATAGGTTTAATATGCAACATAGAAGGCTGTAAAATCTATCTGAATAGTTAGGGTTGCTGTTTCCATTTTTTGAAGAATGAATAGTAGTGGAGTTTGTCGTTTTTTTTTTTTTTTGGCAGCACCGGGGATTGAACTCACAACCTCGTGCCTGTCAGGCGCTTAAGTCACTGAGCCAAACGCATGGCCCTGGTTTTTTTGAGGCAGGGTCACACTGTGTAGCTCAGGCTGGCCTTGTGCTTGCGTTGTAGCCCAAGCCGGCCTCTAACTCACAACGCTCCTCCTACCTCAGCCTCCCAAGTGCTGGGATTAAAGGCATGCGCCACCACGCCCGGCTTGTAGTCTAATTCTTAAAAGTAGACAGTTCTTACAGATTATTTGAGTAAAATTCAGTTGTTGATGATTCCAAATATAAGTAATCATTTTATTTTAGATGAAGTTTCACTGTTCTAGAAAGTGTGTTTTCAGTGTAATTTTGATTGTTTCTATATATCACTATTTTGAGAATGAATCAAACTGATAATCTGTATTTTTCTTTGCATAATGTGTTCGTTTAATCTTTCAGCAATATTCACAACCTCAGCAGGCCTTGTATAGTGTGCAGCAACAGGTTAGTTTGTATTTTTCATGCTAAAAACTGATTTTATTTATGTGGATCTTTTTCTTTTGTTTTGTTATTTTGAGGCAGGATCTCACTATGTAACCCAGGCTGGCCTCAGCCTCTCCCTGCTTCAGCCTCCCAAATGCTGGAATTACATGTGCATGCCACCATGCCTAGCTATAAATTGATTTTGTTTTATTTTACTTATTTATTTTTGTCTTTTTCGAGACAGGTTCTCACTATGCAGTTCAGGCTGGCCTTGGGCTCACTTTGTAGCCCAGGCTGGTCTCGCACTCACAGTGATCATCCTGCCTCAGCCTCTTGAGTGCTGGAATTACAGGAGTGTGTATAAACTGATTTTAAAATAACCATTTGTTCCAAAATTTAGTTGATATCTAGTTTTTATTCCTATTAACTACCATAAACCATAGTTCATGATTTGAATTGTTTTGGAGGGAATAGAGGGTAGGAGGAGAGAAAAAGGAATACCCCTAAGGGAAAGAGTTATAAGAGGGAGGCCCACAGTCCTGAGTCGTGGACTAGTTGCTAGAATTTTCACATACTGTGTCTCTAAGAAAGCATGCTGAGGGTAATCTGGAGAAAAACATTTTGAGTCTTTGGATTGCTACATCTACCCTACTAAGCTAAATTTCATGTGAAAGTGAAAAGCATCTTTCACCACTCGAAGTCTAATCTTCACACTGGCCACTTGATTTCAGCCTTTATTTTTTAGTAAAACTCTTCCCGTTTTCTTTTTTTTTTGTGGCACCGGGAATCGAACTCACGGCCTCACGTCTGCCAGACAGGTGCTTAAGCCACTGAGCCAAACTCCCAGCCCCTTCTTCCCATTTTCTATTCTAATTATGTGTAAAAGCTCAGTATAGCAAATGATGGAGTAGAGCTGTTTAGAAAAAAGGGAGGAAGCCTCCCTTTGAGTTTACTTCCCTATTCTCAAGGCACATTTGAACAGTTTGCAAACTCCTGACTTAGATTAAAAGCACTTTTCTTAGTCCTCTTTCCCTTAGATTTAGCCTCATTCCCTTAAGGTTCCTGTATCTGTGAGGTAGGATGAGAGAAGAACATCCTAAAGACAAGATTGTCTAGGAAAGGAAAGTTTGCTATGTTGAAATTTAGATAGGTTCTAGACAAAGCACCCATTCCAGATTTGTCTGTGGCTAGCAAATACTGTTGAGTCAGCCTCAATAAGAAGTTTTAAGAGCTCCATTTAGTGGCACTTGGCTGTAATCACAGCAACGTGGGAGGCTGGAGGAAGATTGCAAATTCCAGGCCAGCCTGGGGAACACAGCAAGACTATTTCAAAGTAAAAACATTTAGCACCAAAAATTAAAAAAAAAAAATGTATCAAAAAAGTGGGATGTCAGAGCTGGCATGTTGGTGCTTGCCTATAATCCCAGCAATGAGGCGGCTGAAGCAGGAGGGTGGCCTCAAGTGTGAGGCCAGCATGGGCTACTTCTGTGAATTCAGTACCACCCTGAGTTCCATAGCAGGATCCTGTGTCAAAAAGACAAAAGTAAGCAAACAAACAATAAAAACCCCAGAAATTGGGCTGTAAACCTGGCATGGGGGCACACACCTGTAATCCCGGTATGCAGAAAGCAGGAGGATCTCAGTGATTTCAAGACAAGCCTGGGCTGTGGTATGAGACCCTGTCTCAAATAATTAAAAAGTTAAATGAGGGGTGGGCTGTGATTGTTCCTCAGTGTTAGAGCATTTCCCTAGCTTACAGGAGGCCTAGCGCTCAGTCTCCTGTGTCACATAAAATAGAAACACATAGCATGTCAGGACAGGAAGACAATACAAGAGAGAGGGACCAGAAACTGGACCCAAAGGCAGGATGGAGGAGCATGAGGCTTAAATGCTATGGGGCTTCAGAACTCTTTCATTATCTCTGTAGATTATATCTCACTGAGCAATTTAAGGTAATTGCTTTAATTTTCTGAAAACTGGCAAGAGATCTAAAAATTGCTGTCTTTTTGTAGGAATTTTTGGTTTTGTTTTTCTTTTGGTCTTGGAAGTTGAACCAAGAGCTTCCATACTGAGGCAGCTCCCCAGGCCCTCACACTGACCCCCATTTGACTGGCTTGCCCAGGCTGTGCTCCGTTTTGTTATCCTTCTGCCTCAGCCTCCTAGAGTTCTAAGATTACAGATGTGCTGTCATACCTGGCTTCAGCTGTCTTTATCGTATTTTATTTTTTTGCGGCACCGGGGATCAAACTCACAACTTTGCACCTGCCAGTCAGATGCTTAAGCCATTGAGCCAAACTCCAAGCGCTGGATTTTTTGAGTCAGGGTCACACTATGTAGCTCAGGCCGGCCTTGCGCTCCTGTCGTAGCCCAAGCTTGCTTTGAACTCACAACACTCCTCCTACCTCAGCCTCCCTCCCGAGTGCTGGGATTAAAGGCATGTGCCACCACGCCCGGCTTGCTTTACTTTTAAAATATCCTCAAGAGGCTACTTTAATTTTTTAGTACATGTTTGCAGTACATAATAATCACATTCATCATGGGGATTTGTACATGTACATAATCTTTTTACTTCCCTTCTCAATCCCTTTCTGCATCTCTAGATCCCCTTCTGATTTACAAAAAGATCTATTTCCTGTTTTCTCTCTAAATTTTATTTTGCTCTTTATTTATACTTTAGGTTTCCCATATAAGAGAGACCATGTGATGTTTAAATTGGCATATCTGATTTATTCCACTTCACATTATGGTCTCAAGGTGCATCCATTTTCCTAAAATGGTTCAGATTTATGTTTTGTGGCAGAGTAGCACTTCCTTGTGTGTAAATACCACATTTTCTTTATCCATTCGTCTATTTTTTGTTTTGTTTTGTTTTTTTGTGGCTCCGGGGATCAAACTCACAACCTTACACCTGCCAGGCAGGCACTTAAGCCACTGAGCCAAACTCCCAGCCCTAGTTTTTTGAGGCAAGGTCGCACTGTGTAGCTCAGGCTGGCCTTGCACTCATGTTGTAGCCCAAGCCGGCCTCAAACTCACAATGTTCCTCCTACCTCAGCCACCCAAGTGCTGGGATTAAAGGTGTGTGCACCACCACAGCCGGCTTCTCCATTTGTCTATTGATGAACATAAAGGCAGGATCTAAGATCTAGTATTTTTTTCTTTTCTTTTTTCTTTTCTATTCTTTTTTTTTTTTTTTTTGGTTTCTTTGAGACAGGGACTCGCTATGCAATTCAGGCTGGCCTTGAGTTCACTTGTAGCCCAGGCTGGTCTTGAACTCGAAATGGTCTTCCTGCCTCAGCCTCTCAAGTGCTGAAATTATAGGACTGGGCCGCCATGCCTGGCTTCTAAGATCTAGCTTTTATCAGTTGTCCTGCTATAAACACGTATGTGTGTATCCTTGTAATATGTCTTTAATAAGTCTTTTAGGAAGATACCTAGAAGGGGAATAACTGGGTTAAATGGAATTTCTACTACTAATTCTTTGATGAATCTCCATACAGATTTCTATAATTGTACTAGTTTACATTCTCACCAACAGCATAGAAGGTTTCCTTTTTCCCCGTACCCTCAGCAGCATCTGTGATTACTTGGTTTCTTCATTTTGGGCATTTTTTCTGGAGTAAGGTATAGACTCACTGGACCATATGAAAATGGTGCTACTCAGATATAGAGAAAAGTAGTTGGCTTTTGTTTTCATTTTGTATTACTGAGGTTTAAGCCAAGAGCTTTTGTACTTGAGCCTACATCCTAGGCCCTTTTGTCTGTCTTTTTTTTTTTTTTTTTTGTATTAGGAATTGAACTCAAGACCTTGAGCTTGCCAGGTAGGTGCTGTGCCACTGAGCTACATCCTCAGCCCTTCTTTTTTTCTTTTCACCTTTACTTTTAAATTAGTATTGAGATCACATTAAGTTACCCAAACTCAGTTCAAATGGAGAGCCTCCTTTTCAGCCTGCCCCAGAGTATTAGGATTACAGGTATGCACTGCCATGCCCAGCTACAAATAATTTTTTTTTGTCTTTTTGAGGCAGTCTCACTATGCAGTTCAGGCTGATTTTGAGCTCATTTTGTAGCCCAGGCTGGTTTGAAACTTGCAGTGATCCTTTTGCCTCAGCCTCCTGAGTGCTGGGATTATAGGCGTGGGCCACCATACCGGGTGAAAATGGTATTTTGATAAGAATTAGCCTCTAAGCCGGGCGTGGTGGCCCACGCCTTTAATCCCAGCAATCGGGAGGCTGAGGTAGGTGGAGCGTTGTGAGTTCGAGGCCACCTTGGGCTACAACATGAGTGCAAGACCGGCCTGAGCTACATAGTGCGACCCTGCCTCAAAAAACCAGGGCCGGGAGTTTGACTCAGCGGCTTATGCGCCTGTCAGGCAGGCGCGGGGTTGTGAGTTCAATCTCCGGTGCCGCAAAAAAAAAAAAAAAAAAAAGATTTAGCCTCTAGGCTTGACTTGAAGTGTGGTGCACCTGTGTAATCCCAGCACTGGGGAGGCAGAGGCAAAAGGATCACAGCAAATTCAAGGCCAGCCTACCCTACATAATGAGACCTTGTCTCAAAAAAAGATTCAATATCTAATACACAGTGATAATCATGTTAGCTCAGTATTTTAGTTTAAATCTTATACTGTCATCCTCACTTATATCAAGATTATTTACCAAATTTGTGAGCCCTTCCCACTGTTCTTTTTCTGTTAAAAATGTTGCTGTTGCCAGAGAAGCCATATCAGTGTATGGTTCTTCACGGTGAGCACACTCCTGTGGTAAATCTGAGCATTAAGATAAGTTTTTGTTTTAGACATTTATATGAATTGGATATCCAATGCTATTTCTATATAGTTAGCATATTGATCACATAAAACTGTTTCAGTAGTGTGGTCGTTAACTTATTGTGGAAGTGGAAATCTTCAGGGAATTGTGGGATTTTTTTGTGTGTGTAAATTCTTTTTTTTTTTTTTTTCTGCGGCATCGGAGCTCGAACTTTCAACCTCACACCTGCCAGACGGGCCCTTAAGCCACTGAGCCAAACTCCCGGCCCTGGATTTTTGAGGCAGTGTCGCACTATGTAGCTCAGGCCGGCCTTGCACTTGCGTTGTAGCCCAAGCCGGCCTCGAACTCACAACGCTCCTCCCACCTCAGCCTCCCGAGTGCTGGGATTAAAGGCGTACGCCACCACACCAGTCTTGTATGTTAATTCTTTGAACAAAAAAAGTTAATTTTGACTGAATGTGGTGGCGCACACCTGTAATCCTAGCAATCAAGACACTGAAGCAGGAGGATCACCACAAATTCAAGGCCAGTGTGGGTTACCTGGAGAGTTCAAGGCCAACCTGAAATACATAGTGAGATTCTGTCTGAGAAAAACAGAAAAAGCAATCCAGTTTCTAAGCCAGGTAAGGTGTCACACACTTGTAGTCCCAACACTTACGGAGCCTGAGGCAAGAAGAAAGCCCTATACTATGTAAAGTGTTCAAGCGCAGCTTGGACTACACAGCAAAACCCCTGGTGTGGTGGCACATGCCTGTAATCCCAGGAGAATGAGATGGGAAGATTCAAGACCAACCTGGACAACTTAGTGAAGTTCCAGCTCAAAATAAAGAAAAAATTGAATTTCATTTTTTTTTTTAAATGTAGCTAAGTTCCTATTACTGAATGAGTTACTTATGTACCATATCATTTGGTATAAGTACCTACTCTGTATGTTACCTTACACCAAATGATGTGTTATGTTTCATCTTTATCTTAAAAATAAGGTAATGTTTAATAGGAATTTTCCTTATGAAGCATCTGGAACAGCAACTGATTGATCCTTTTGTGTATTTTTCTTTTTCTTTCTTTTTCTTTTTTTCTTTTCCTTTTTCTTTTTCTTTTTTTTTTTTTTGGTGCCTATTTTCAGTTACAGCAACCCCAGCAGACCCTTTTAACACAGGTTAGTATGGCCTTACATTATTTCTTTTAGATATCTAAATAAAGAGCAAATAAAGTTTTATTTGTAGTTTTTTTGTTTTTTTTTTTTTGTTTTTTTAGCATATTGACTGAATTTTTTCTGTTCCAGTGTAATTAACACGTAGTATAATCAGAAATCTACTTCAGGAAATTTTGCAGTTATTTTTTTGTGGATGTTGTTTCTTATCCTAGCAGGTGGTCTGTGCTTTTAACCCCTCTGGAGGGTAAGGCAGGAGGATTGTGACTTCAGGGCCAGCCAGGGTTAAGAACTTAGTGAGTCCCTGCCTCGAACTAAAAATAGTTGGGGATATAGCTCAACGCAAGGCCCTAAGTTCAATTTCTAGTAATACCTTCACCAAAGATACAGTATTCGTAATAATTCAACAGTGTATTGTTAAATAAAAATGGAAAATGCATCAGTTTATATATTTTGGTTATAGTTGTTCTGTAGTTTAAATAAATCTCATTTTAAACTTAATACAAGGACCAGGGAGTATAGCTCAGTGGCATAGCACCTGTCTGGCAAGTACATGGTGCTGAGTTTGATTCCCAGTACCAAAAATAAATGAATAAACAAACTAAACTAAACTTAATACAGACAGTTTTCTTTACATTTGGTGTGGTTCAGGGGTGCTAGGCATTGAGCCCGAAACGCTTCTCATGCTAAGTAAGCACTTGACTACTGAGCTATATTCCTAACCCTCTTGATAGCCAGCATTTAGGAAAAATTTTTAATACTTTTTCTTTTCTAGCTTAACCTTAGCAGGAGAAATTACTTGCATCATTAGTTGCTTCATTCGTTTAATTCTTCAAGAGTATTAAATTTTGTTTTGTTTTGGTTTGATTTGGTTTTTGGCTTTTATACTATGCTGGGATCAAACCTAGGACCTCATGCATGGTAGGCAAGTGATGTACCACTGAGCTACATCCACAGTCCACATTTAAAAGTTACAAATATTTAGGTCTGTGGATCCCAAAAGGTAGAGCATATGTTTAACGTGTGTAAGGCTTTGGATTTGGTCCTTAACACCACACATAGAATGTTTTAATCTTTTGATATTTAGTGTCATCTGAGTGTTTGTTTCCTACTTATTCTTTACAACCCATTAAAAAAAATGCCTGGGTGTGGTGGTGTATGTCCATAATCCTAGCACTGTGAGAGGAGGGGCCCAACCTGGGCAATTTAGCAACTTAGTGAGATTCTGTCTCAAAATAAAAAAAGGTTTGGCGATGTGTCTCTGTGCCAAGGCCCTGAGTTCAATCCCCAACGCCTAGGGAGTGTATGTGTAACAAGCATTCTTTTCTTTTTTTGTGGTACTAGGGTTCAAGCCAGGGCCTTAGGCATGCTAGGAAAGAGCTCTAGCATTGAGCTACACTCCCAGACCTCTTCACTTATTTTTGTTTTTTGATTGTTTGAGACAGGTCTTGCTGTGTTGTTGAGGCTTGTCTTGAATTCACTGTACAGCCCAGATTGGCCTCAAATTTGGGGTAATCCTACTACCTCAGCCTCCTGAATGCTGGGATTACAGTCTTGTGCCACCACTCTCTGTACTAAATTTGTAAATATTTGTGATGGAGTCTTGTTATGACTGGCTTTGAAATTGCAGTCTTCCTCATCTCCACCCTTCTAAATAGTTGGCATTACACTTTACTTTAAAAAAAAAATTCTTTTCTCATTAAGTGTATAATAACAAACAGTTGACTGGATTTTACCCATGGGTCATAATTTGTTGACCTGTAGAAATGAAATTCTGCAGCTGTTAAAAGGAATGGGGGAAAAGAAACTGGAACTTTTTTTTTTTAAGTCTCGGAGTTACTAAAACCAAACTTTAGCTGGCCATGGTGGCACGTCTGTAATCCCAGCCATTGGGAGACTGAGGCAGGAGTATCAATGTGAGTTCAAGGCCAGCCTGAAATATGTATAGTGAGTCTTGTGGGGGATTTTTTGTCTTTTTTTGAGACAGGATTTTGCTAGGTAGTTCAGGCTGACCTTGAGCTTCAGATCCTGCTTCACCCTTCTCAATGCTGGGATTGTAGGCATGGGCTGCCATGCACTACAAGGAGTCCCTGTTTTAAATAAGAAAAACTAGGGTCCCAAAAATGTCGTGCTTCCCTGAGCATACTGTTGAGCTGCACTGCCATCCTCAAAACTGTCATGTATATATGGGGTATATCAGAAATACGAATGGGGTGGAAGAAAATGTATGGTGCTGTGTGTGCTACAGGCTTACATTTACTTGTGTGTGGTGTTTTTTTTTTTTTTTTTTTTGCAGCGCCGGGGATTGAACCCACAACCTCGTGCCTGCCAGGGCAGGCACTTAAGCCACTGAGCCAAACACCCAGCCCTGGTTTTTGGAGGCAGGGTTGCACTATGTAGCTCAGGCCGGCCTTGCCGCTTGTGTTGTAGCCCAAGCTGGCCTCGAACTCACAATGCTCCTCCTACCTCAGCCTCCCAAGTGCTGGGATTAAAGGTGTGCGCCAGCACGCCTGGCTTTACATTTACTTGTGAGGGAGTAGGAGGAGGTCTGTTTTTATCTGTATGTGTGCATATTTACATAGACTATTTCCAGGAAGCCCTGTGCTAATATATTGTGTTGTGATTTTTTTTTTTTCATGGACAGGAGCTGACTAGCTGAGGAACAAGGATAAAGAGTAGCTTTGCTCTGTTTAACTTTTGTCTTAAATAAATAAATAATTCATTTTTTGGTACCAAGGATCAAACTCAGGACCTCACGCTTGCCAGGCAGGTGCTGTGCCGCTGAGCTGTATCCCTGGCTCAGTAAATTATTTTTTAAAAATAAAGTGCACATCCATTGAAAAACTTTACAAAAGAACTAAAATCCAGCCTAGCATACACTCCTATAATCCAAGCATTAAGAGAGAGTAAGGTAGGATTGCAAGTTTCAAATCAGCCTAGACAAATTTAGCAAGCTACTGTTTCAAAATAAAAGTACTGGCCCTATAACTAAGTTGTAGAGTGCGCCTGGATCCAATGTCCAGTACTTTAGATGAATAAGTAAACCTACAGCTGAAATATGTTGAAAATAGCATAATTTTTCAGACTGTATTGTTACTTTCAAGATGTGCATAAGTGTTTTATAGCATGTAATTTTTTTTAACATTTTGGGCTGAAGAATCAATTTTTAATTATCAAACAATTTCAAGTCATTAATTTGATTTTGATTTTTTTCCAATAGCCAGCTGTTGCACTCCCTACAAGCCTTAGCCTGTCTACTCCTCAGCCTGCAGCACAGATAACTGTATCCTATCCAACACCACGATCCAGTCAGCAACAGACCCAACCTCAGAAACAACGTGTTTTCACAGGAGTTGTTACAAAACTACATGATACCTTCGGATTTGTGGATGAAGATGTATTCTTTCAGCTTAGGTAAACTTGATTAACTGTTGGCAGATGGTTTCTTGAATTTAATGTAAAGCACTTGCTTCCTCATGGCAAAGATTGTGATTTTCTAGTTTTTCCCTCTTTATTTTTTTGCATTGGGGATTGAACTCGGGGCCTTTTAACTGAGCCACATACACTATATCCAGCCCTTTTTACTTTTTGTTTTGAGATAGGGTCTTGCTAAGTTGCCCATTGTAGGGGTTCTGCAAGCAAAGGGAAAATGAAGGGACACCCACACACACACCAAGGGTCAGCAAAATGGCTGCTGCCCAGCCAGCACAAACATGCAACTTTTATTGAGATAACAAAGAAACTCATATTGTGCATGCTTAGATTATATAACTTGTTTGCTTTTTGTGCTTATGGGACCTCATGTTTTAATCTTGCGGGGGCGGGGGTGTTTCAAGGCCTGCACCTTCTACCAAAACACTGTCAACTGGATGTGTCCAGGACAAAATGGAGTCATTGTGGCCTCTCTACAGCCCAGACTGGACTTGAACTTTTAGTTCTCCTGCCTTAGCCTCCTAGAGTCCTGTGATATCAAGTGTGCTCTACATCTGACTAGTTTCCTGTTTAATGAGTTAGATCATATTTGTACCTGTTAAGTGATGGAGAATGTGATTAAAAATACATATTTTTTTTAATTTAAAAAAAATTTTTTTTTTTTTTTGTGCCCGGGATCAAACTCACAGCCTTTTGCTTGCCAGGCAAGCACTTGAGCCACGGAGCTAAATCCTCCACCTATTTTTTGATTATTGAACAAAGTACTTATGGTCAGTTCTTTGTAAATGTTTTATTGGAGTTAGATGGCGTATCTAACGAGATTCATGAACAGACTGAGATACATATCTTTTAAAATCTAATCTTATGTTTGACATCTCTGATAATACAGTCTGCATTTTTAGTTGAAAAAATTAATAGGATCACATGATTAATAGAATAACATTCACAATAGTACTTTGGTTTTTGTTTGTTTGTTTTTGATACCAGGGATGGAACTCACAACCTCATGCCTGCCAGGCAGGCGATTAGGCCACTTCGAGCTAAATCCCCAGCCCTGTTTTTGTTTTTTGTTTTTTTTTAAAGCACCAGGGATTGAACTCACAACCTCGTGCCTGTCAGGCAGGCGCGTAAGCCACTGAGCCAAACTGCTGGTCCTGGTTTTTTGAGACAGGGTCGCACTGTGTAGCTCAGGCTGGCCTTGCGCTCGTGTTGTAGCCCAAACCAGCCTCGAACTCACAACGCTCCTCCTACCTCAGCCTCCCAAGTGCTGGGATTAAAGGCGTACGCCACCACGCCCAGCGCCCCAGCCCTGTTTTTTGAGACAGGGTGTCATGCAGTTCAGGCTGGCCTTGAACTCACTTTGTAGCCCAGGCTGGTCTCAAACTCACAATGATCCTCCTGCCTCAGCCACCTGAGTGCTGGGATTAAAGGCACTATAGTACTTTGGTAAGTTTGTGATGAGTATAGGAAATGCAGATTTCTTCAGAAATTTCAAGGTATTTTGTTTTTTATTTTAATTTTTTATTTTTAGTATTTTGCTTTTGAAACAGGGCCTCATTATGTATCTCAGTCTGGTCTCAAATTCACTAGGGAGCTGGTTATGGTGGCACTTTGTGTTAATTCCAGCATTTGGAAGGTTTAGGCAGGAGGATTGCTGTAAGTTCAAAACCCATATTTGAAAAAAAAAATTTCGCTATGTACTCTAGACTTGCCTTGAACTCTTTATCTTCTTTTGTTTTTTAATTTAATTTTAAAGAGTATAAAACCGAAATAAAACAGAATAAAGCCAATCAAAACAAAACGGTGAAAGTGATACAGGACTTCAAAACAAGATAGTAGGAAATCAGGAATGGCTACCATAATGCCTCTTGTTATCTTCAGAATTGCTGCTCATGTTCTTAATATATAGTAAAATCAAACAGAACAGGATAAAATCTATCAGAACAGAATATTGAATAAAACAAAATAGTAAGATGGAACAAAACAAAACGGAACGGCATTGGATTTCAAAAACAAGACAGAAGGAAATTCCCCATAGTTGCTGTATTGCATATTGTTATGCTCTAAATAGATGCTCAGACTACCAGCTTTAGGACTACAAAGTCAAAGAATACAAGCATTAAGCTGTTTTTGTACCTCAATTGCTATCACCTCAGCCTGTATTCCTCTGAATCAGCTGTTTGCTTGGGGGAGCAGAGTGGTTCTTGTCTCCTAGCCTGCTTGCCAGCTGGCTAACAAGAGGGGCAAATTGGCTTCTTCTTTCTCCTCTCAGGCGCTGCATAGCTGCTGTTGCCTTGCAGGAAGGGTGAATTGGCTTCTCTTGATCCTCTTGCTATAGCCTCCTGAGTACTGGGATTATAGACATATTTTGTGTATTTCTGGTGAACTTCCTTAAGAACTGTATTTGGGAAATTATACAAGATTTTTCCTTAACTTCAGTTTCCAGGTTTCTGTTTTTTTCTTCCATCTTTTTTTAAAAGCTTAAAGTAAATTTAGCTCTTGAGTAGTATCAGAAAGTTCTTTATACAACAGAGCATAACACTACAAGAATATGAAGTAATAATAAATCATTTTTACTTTCAAAAATAGCAGACCTATGTTTGCTTGGGCATGATGGTGAATTACTATAATCACAGCTCTTGAGGAGGCTGAGGCAGGAGAGTCATTAGATCAAGGCTGGACTAGACAATTTAGCAATACCCTGTCTCAAAAAATAAGGGCCACGAGTAGTAGCACTTAGCATGTAAAACTGTGAGTTTTGTCTTTGGTACTGTGCAATAAAAACCCAGCTGTTCATATACAGAGGGTTTACGTGATCAATTCCTAATGAGTCTAGAACTATTTGTCTACTTTTAAAATTTTTTATTTATTTTTATTTTTTATTTATCTGCTTTAAAAAAAAACTTTCCAGCCTTCCCATTTCATGTATAGTATACTTTAAAATCTCAAATATATAAGTATTTTTTTGGTGGGGAGTCACTTTAAATTACGTACAAATCTTTTGAGGGTAATTTCTTTTACTTGTGTTTATATTTAACTTATTTTTTTCAGTGCTGTCAAAGGGAAGACCCCCCAAGTGGGTGATAGAGTATTAGTCGAAGCTACTTACAATCCTAATATGCCTTTTAAATGGAATGCTCAAAGAATTCAAACACTACCAAATCAGGTACATACAATTTTGAATTAAGATAGAAGTTTGGTAATTGAGTCATCTAATTCACTATGGATTTTCTTCCTTTAAAATTTTTATTTCTTGCCTTTTGGCCAGAACAGCCATCTTCCAGTAATTTGCCAAGATGACGAACACAGAGGGAAAGAGGAGGGGAATCTGCTATGTATTCTGTAGGCCTTTTAGAAAACATGGGGTTGTTCCTTTGGCCACATACATGTGAATCTACAAAAAGGGTGATAAGGGAATGGATACTGTGCAAAAAGGAATGCCACACAAATGTTACCATGGCAAAACAGGAAGAATCTACAGTGTTACCCACTGTGTTGTTGGCATTGTTGTAAACAGACACATTAAGGGCAAGATACTTCTCAAGGGGATTAATGTACATATTAAGCATATTAAACACTTAATAAGTTGCAATAGCTTCTTGAAACATGTCAAGGAAAATGATCAGAAAAAGAAGGAAACAAAAGAGAAAGGTACTTGGGTTCAATTAAAGCTCCAGCCTGCCCCACCCAGAGAAGCACACTTTGTGAGAACCAATGGGCTTGAGTTGTTGGAACCTATTCCCTATGAATTCATGGCATTAGCTGGGGATGTAGCTCTGACATTCAGTATCTAATTGGCAACTAAGTGTTCTAGGCCCTACTTAAAAATAAAAAATCAACCTGTGTTATAAGGATGGGTTTCTTAATTGAATAGATGTGGTGCCTTTATCTCAGAAACAAATATTTGGAGCAGATTTTCACTCTACCTAGTTTAATTGTGTCAGGTGTTTACTCTTCAGTGTCTTGCTGCAAGACACTGCTGAGGTATTGTGTAGGTGTATACCCAAATGGCCAAATATTTATGAAATATTTATATTGGCTTGAAGATACTATAAATCATCATGGAGAAAAGATGTATCAAAGTATAATGGAAGTCACTTCAATTAAATAAATGACAGTGCATTTCAGTTTTAAAAATTTTTTAATTTCTGAAAAATTTTCTTTTATTCAAGAATCAGTCCCAAACTCAACCTTTACTGAAGACTCCTCCTGCTGTACTTCAACCAATCACACCACAGACAACGTTTGGTGTTCAGGCTCAGCCACAGCCTCAGTCCCTGCTGCAGGCACAGATTTCAGCAGCTTCTCTTACACCTCTGCTACAGACGCAGCCACAGCCCTTACTCCAGCAGCCGCAGCAGAAAGGTGCGATACATGCTATCTTCGCTTGTTTTGGCCTCAGATGTTATCCATCACTCCGCTCCACTCCACTCTGTCTTGTCTTATCTTGTCTTTTTTGTGGTATTAGATATCAAACCTTGGGCCTCACACATACTAGACCCTTTCACTACATCCCCAATAAGTGCACTTTTAATTACAAAAGAGTCAGGGAGTTAGAGAAAAAAATGAAAGGAAGTTTGAAGATGCTGAATAGAATACCCTCTGCTTTTGTAAGCTACACTGAGATATTCTTAAATTGATTTTAGTAGTAGAAATAAACTCAGTGAATAGAAAATTCTTTGTAGACTTGGAAAAAATCTTTGTGATTGATTTTTTTGTTCTTGTTTTTTTGGGGGGGTCGATTTTTTGGTACTGGGGTTCAAACTCAACCACCTCGCACTTGCCAGGTAGGTGCTTATGCCCCTGAGCTAAATGCCCGGCCCTGTGATGTTTTGTTTTGAGATGGTCTCACTATGTAGTTCAAGATGACTTTGAACTCACCGCAGTCCTGCCTCAGCCTCCCGAGTGCTGGCATGACAGGAGTGTATCACACGTGCACGCACACATCCTATTGGTGTCTTATCTCTACTGGAGAAAATCTTTTTGAGATTTATTTCTTATGAACATATATGAAATATTTTACATACACACAGAATTTTGTGGTAACACTTATTGAACCACAATAAATCAAATGAATAAGCTAAACTTTAAACTTTCATTTGCAAAGTGATTATTTGATATTGCAGATTTTTTTTAGACAAAATAATAGCCTTAACAGAACCCTGCCTAACTGGCATTTTAAAAAATTGTGGCATTTTCTCTTTTATTGTGAATTAATGACACAGATACAGCAAAAAGATTTTAAAAAAAAATTACTCATTAAGCAGTGCCACATTGCAGAGTAATAAAACATGATTACAACTAATCACTGTTCAGGCCAAAAAACACATTGTTTTTTTTTTGTTTTTGTTTTTGTTTTTTTTTTTTTTTTTTTTTT
>RJWM01014492.1:11395-50480 GCA_004363535.1 Dasyprocta punctata | reverse complement strand
TAATCGGGAAGGGAATAGGCGGAAAGAGAAAAGGGAAGAGGAAAAGATATAAACCTGTATATATGTATATGTAAGATAACTAAAAAGAACACTGCTGAATGTATTCGTTATTGAGAAAGAACAATTAATACTCATATGATTAGATCAATCTTGCATGTCTATATCTGTTAATGTAAGAAACCATTTTAAAGATAACGATACGCAATATTGCAACCATTGTCAAGCTTCTATCTTCCGGTTTTGTAAACCTGCAATGTTGTGTATTTACTCTAGTCGTTTGTTTGTCTCTTTTGCTTGCTGTTTTTACCATATGTGTCGTCTTTTTTTTGTGTTTTGTTTTGTTTTGTTTTGTTATTCTTCGCTTAAATAAAAAAAAAAAAAAACCAAACATCTCTGCCTAAGCCCACAGATTGGTCCTCTCTCCTTTTGAGTCGCAGATTATTTTTATATTCAGTTATTATCCCTTTATTTGCTTATACATTTGGGGAAGCTATTTGCATTTGGTCTATAGCTGAGATGAATCTATAAGAAATTACGTATGTGATTTTTCTTCCAGAACATTCTCTTTCAGATAGTCCAAAACTCACTGATACATAGGCCACACCTAGTCTGCCTACTACATCTCTTGGTATGACACCACGGGCTGTTCCCATTGTCTCCAAGGGTATGTACCATCAGACACTCGAGATTCCAGTTTTTCTCCTACTTCAGTCTGCAGCTCTTAGGGACCATTTGTGAGGATGGTATGTGTTTGTTCATTAAAGCATTGAAAGTGGGGAAATCCTGAACATACCTCTTAGTTAAATAGTTTTTAGATCCACTCACCTCTGTGCAGATTGCTTCTACTGAAACCTTTCAAAGAGCTAGGACCTGTCTGAAATCCAAGAATGCTTTTTAGCCAGCTTGAACCATTGCTTGTTTAAACTTGCTCCCTCTACTCTGTATCTTTGTCTTCACCAGAAATGCTTTCTAGTTTTGTTTTGTTTTGTTTTGTCTTGAGACAGGATATCCCTGTGTAATTCAGGCTGGTCATGAACTGACTATGTAGCCTAGGCTGGCCTGGAACTTGCAGAAGTACTCCTACCTCTGCCTCCTGAGTCTTGAGATTACAAGCATGCACCGTTGTGCCTAGCAAAATGCTGTCTCCTCAGTCTCCATTTCCATCTATGAAAATTCCATTCATCATTTACTTTGCAGTTTAAGGCCTTTTCCTCTTTTTTCTTTTTTTTAGAAGCCTGAGATTCCCTCTGCCTTATGTGATTGTCCCTTTAGCGTGTGATCTGCCTTATATTCTGGCTATTTATATCTTAGTCTTTACCTTCCCATTTGTATGATGAGTTCTTTGAGTCCAGAAACTATGTCTTACTAACCTTTACTGAGAGGTATTAAAATGAAGACATTGGAGAAATTTAACTCTTAGTAAACCCCATGAGACCTTGGGCAAATAAGTTATTTAACCTTTGGGTAGACTTTCCCCTCTGGAAAATGGCCATAGTAACCTTTCCTCATGAAGTTGTTTTGAAGATTAAATGCAATAATATTACATAGTGAACACTGACATAAATGTTACTTCCTTTTTCTATATCCCTTGTGTACCCCTAGCCCACATAGCACTTCATCTGTGCAGGCTTTTAGTTAATGATGATTCAGTGAATTCTTTGCATGGATAAATGCATACCCAAAGTGCTTTGCACAAAACTCGGTTTTGCATTAAGTCAGTGGAGTCCAGAAAAGAATCTGGGGGTCCTGAGTATCACCTCCTTGTTCTTACCTGCATATACTAAATAAGTGAAACTGTTCAAATTACAGTTCACTATCTAGAAGGCTTTGTTTTTGTTTGATTGGTTAGATTTTCAGGTAAACAACTGCTTGCTTACCTGCTTTGAAGTTTTAGAAAGAAATAGCCACAGATGGAATCTCAATAGAGAAACAATACAGTGTTATAGTAGAAAAGTTTGATCAAAGTAGAGTTTTAGGTGATTATTGATCATTAACTCCTCTCCAGACAGACTCCACAAATCCATCTATCAGTGAATGTGTTAATTCTATGCATAATTTTTCCTTTTTTCTTCTCTATTATATTGAAGGTAGCATGTCATCTTCCTCAATCAGATTATTGTCTACTGAGGTGGGAAAATCTTTCTTGATTTTAGGATTTCAACTAAGCAGGAGGATCTAATTATATTTTTTAGTGGAAGAAAGTTCGTAATTTCTTCGTGCATTGAGTATTAAATATTCTCATTTCCTATACACCTTATAGGAAATTCTTCCTTTTTTTAATCCTCTGTAGGGCCAAACTACCAAAAGCCTGGGAAACTTGCTGGACATGATGTACCAGGAGCCAGCACGGTGGTCCTACACATTTCAGACCTGTTCCTTTATGAGCCGCCTGAAAGTACAACTGGAGCCCCTCCCTGAGAAGCTCTTACAGGCCAAGAAGCCCATACAGATCTTTGAGAGGTCTGTGTACAGTGACAGGTAGGATGTCAAACCCTCTGCCAGTCACAAGCCCCTTGTCCAGGTCTGTGTTTTCTCTTCTTACATACGCCATGTATTGCTCTAGTTATTGAAGATGGTACTTTGAAAACTTGTCTTCTTTGTAAAGGCAGCTTTATACAGATTTGTCCAAAATTGTAAGTCTGCTGAGCTATCATATTCATATATGTCAAGAAGAAATTATGTTTTTCATGAACTGGAGGCACTGAATTTCCCACAGAGCCAGTGATTGCCTTATGTTTCCTTATTTTACTGCATAGAGGCAAGCTGGTAGCTGCCTACTATAACCATTACATGCTAAAAGGCACAGAATAGATCAGGTAGTAGTGGTGCATTTTCTCAAAAACCAGATGGTTGGTTATTACCTTTAAGAAAAAAGTAGATTTAAAATTTGTATTCCTAAAATGATTACAGAATATCTATCCTTTTTTATTCATTAAGAAAGAATGTCTAGGCAAAAATAGCATATCATAAAATTGGTTTCTGTCTCAATTTAGCCTTTTGTTTTGTTTTGTTTTTAACTCTTTTTTGTGACAGGGGTTACTGCTCTCCAGAGTGTAGAGTTGAAAACAAGTACATGTGTCACTCCAGGGGAAGTGCTCATCCTGACCACCTGGGAGAGTGAGATGTAAGGTCACTTTTAATAAAGATCAGCAGCTAGCATGGGAAGCAAGCCCATCTGTCCCAGAAGAGATAGCTTAGCCACACTGCTAAATTCCTGGCTCTGCCACAGAGACCAGAGCGTGACTAGGGGTTAGGACTCCTGGAGATGAAGGCAGGTGGTTGATCAGGACACTTGCTCAGTTTTTTTTGGTTTTTGGTTTTTGGGTTTTGGGTTTTTTTTTTTTTTCTTTGTATTTGAAGGTTGTAAATGACTTTTATCAGTGAAATAGTACTTTCAAGCAAAATTCTATCTTACTTAAGTCCTGTTGATCTATCAGAATGAAAAGTGCAGCATTTTTATTGTCCATTCACTGCTGAAGACATTTAGTTGGTTACCCATTTAATTCCAAATTAGATAAACTAGTTCTGCTTCTTAGTGCTCTCATAAGGACTTCTGGAAGAAGGAAATAAGGGTTCATTGTGCTTATTCTCACTTTACCTCAAAATCATGTAAGATGTGAAACAAAACTCTGGGGGCTGCACATTCCTTCTAAGCCCTGAGAACCTAACTCTTTATGAAAGCTAAATGTGTGCATCATGATGGAGGAGCTCTGAGTTTTAGTTCTTTTTCCACTTTTGGCTGTGCTGCTGCCTGTTTTCCTCTCTCTGCAAAGGCTTGTCTCTTGGACTAGGAAGTTGAATTACATATAATCACCTGGGTTGCTTGGAAACATACACAATTGATCTTTTGAATTCCAGACCCTTAGTGAAGTAGCATGCAAGATACCTCTCAGAGGAAAACAGAGAAATAGAAATACTTTGTCCATTAGAAATGCTTTGTTAAGAAGCTACCTAGATCTTAATGTTTACTTATAAAGAAAGAGGTAAAAATTGATTACAGTATGGGGGGGCTACAGCATTTCAGGTGCTTTCATCAGAGAGGGCATTTTTGAGATAAAAAGGATAACTAATCACAAATTCCAATCCTGGAGGGTAATTTAGACCTTTTCCATTATTTTAGAAATTGATTTTAGGGGCTGGGGTTGTATCTCAGTGGTGCAACGTGGGGTGGTCAGGATGTGGGGGGCATCCTTTTGTTTGTTTACTCAGCACAGATTTATTGAATGCCTCCTTTGGGTACTAAGCTTGAACCTGGGGCTGCAACAGAGAAGGCAGACCTATTCCTAGTCATAAATATCGTAGATCAGCAGGGACTGGACTCATGCTTATGTGGTGTGGTCTGTGCCCCAAAGGAGGAGCATAGGTTATTTGGGAGAGTGGAGTACAAGGGCGAAGAAATCTAAGACTTTTTGAATTGAGTTAAAGGGAAGTCTAGCATGTGGTTTTAGAGCAGAGGACTCAGCTGTTAGGTACTTAAGCCTTGTTCTCCACAGCACCTGCATGCAGTCTGCAGTACCTCCCGGAATTCCCCTTAGTGCTTATACCTCCCCCTACTATTCCCTCCTCACCCATCACTACTGGCTTTGGGGGAGTGAGTGAAGTGTTCATTCTAAGGAGCAACAAGGCCCTTTTTATAGGAATTATGAATTTTTCTTTGTAAGGTGGAGATTTCATCTAGTTTTCTTTGAAGAAACTGAACATTTTTCAGAACTTGAGTTACTTTTTCTCATTGTCTGCAGCTAGACTGTAGCTAGACCATACCAAACTGGAAGAGTTTACTTTTAGTATTTCCAAATTAGCCTCTTCATAGCCTAGTGAAAAGCATTTTAATTTTAACTAAAAGATACCTCGCGTACTGTGTGAGTCACTCTTTGTCTTAGTTACTTTCTCATTGCTGGGACAAAATACTTAACACCCACAATTTAAAAGAAGAAAAGTTTATTTTAGCTCACAGTTTGTAGAGGTTTTAGTTCATAGCCAACCAGCTCCAAGGCAGGGCAGCATGGCAGAAGAAACACAATCCATAGCAGAGCAGGCAGGGAGCAGCAGCCGTCAAAGCAGGAGGGAATATATGTATGTATGTGTGTATGTATGTATATCCTTCCAAGCCACACCCACAGTGACCCACCTCTTCCCACCAGGCTTCCCCTCCAAACATCACACTCAGCTATAAACCTATCAGTGTGAACACACACTTCTCAGGTGAAGAAATATGAATAGCAAATAAATATATGAAGAAATGTTCAACATCATTGGTCATTCAAGAGATGCAAATTAAAATAACACTGAGGCGCACACCTTTAATCCCAGCACTCGGGAGGCTGAGGTAGGCGGAGCGTTGTGGGTTCGAGGGGCTTGGGCTACAACGCGAGCGCAAGGCCGGCCTGAGCTACATAGTGCGACCCTGCCTCGAAAAACCAGGGCCGGGAGTTTGGCTCAGTGCCTCAAGCGCCTGCCCTGGCAGGTGCGAGGTTGTGAGTTCAATCCCCGGTGCCGCAAAAAGAAAAAAAAAAAAAAAATAATAACACTGAGATTTGATCTCATCCCAGAAAGAATGGCTGTCATCATGAAATCAACCAATAACAAATGCTGGAGGGGCTGTGAGGAAAAAGAAACCCTTCTCTACTGTTTGTGGGAGTGTAGACTAGTGGAACCACTGTGGAAATTGGTGTAAAGATTCCTCCAAAAACTAGGATTAGCGGTCCCATTTGACCCTACTATTTCCCTTCCCATCTGGGTATCTTCCCAGAAGAATGAAAAACATCATACCACAGTGGTATATGTGCACCCATGTTAATAGCAGCACAATTTGTAATAGCTAAATCTTGGACACAAATGCCCATCAACTGAGGAATGGATTAAAAAGATGTGGTATTTTTTTACAATGGAGTACTACTCAGCTATAAAAAAGATAAACTTGAGACATTTATAGGGAAATGGATGCAACTTGAGACCATACTTATACGTGAAATAAATCACTCTCACATGTGTAAACATCATCTTGTTTCCCTAGTGTAAGAAGCTGAAAAAGTAAGATCCAAAATGTACAATAGATGTTTTGCAAAATGGAAACAAACTATTCAAAAGGAAAGAGAAACTGGTATGGAGGAAAGGAAAAAGGAAAGAAGGGAAAAGGAAAAATAAATAAGTACATATGTACACAAAATAGTTAAGATAATTATGCTACTAATTGCTATTAGTTCATTGAAAATAGAAGTTTGTGCCTATACTGTTTGATCAACTTTTCATGCCTCTACCTTGTAATAGGAGCAATACTTTGAAGATAGCAATATACAATGTACTAACCATTGTTACTGTACTACAATCTTATTTTGAAATTTTGTGCCATTGTTTTTATTGCTTTTTTTTCTTTCAAAAAACAAAAACAACCATCAGCAGACTAATCTAGTGTCACACACCCATGATCCTGTATCACATACCCATGATCTAGTCACCCCGAAAAGCCCCTATTAGCACATGAGGCTTTGGGGGGACATCTAGATATAAACCAGAACACTCTTCCAAGGACTTGATGAGTATAATACACAGTTAAGACAGTGGACTGAGGGTTCAGGTGACTTAAGGTGATGTGGCTAGTGAATATTGGAGTCAGGATTAGATCCTGCAGAGTTACACTAACACTTACTCTCAAGGGTGGCACTCACAGTCTTGTAGTGTGTACTTCTCTGATTGTTTCCTACACAAGGATTCTGAATTTCATTTTCCCAGAAGTGGCTAGTTGCTGGGTATTCCCTTAGAAACTGGAGGTCACTGTTGGATGGAAATTGTCATTTTGTATCAGGATACTTGAGGTTTGAAAGCAGGATTGACCCTTCTGAAGCCATGGATTCTGTTTAGCTCTGATTTCTTACTCATCATATCCTCCTTTTGTTGTGGAAGTAAGCAAGAAGAAAAGCAGGTTTGATTTTTACCTTTTGATTTCTTTTATCTGACTTAGAAGATCAACAGCAGAAGCAAGCTAGTAAGAGTCCTGGAGGATAGTTTGCTTTCTTGGTAACACCGAGGTCAGTGAGAAATGCATTTCCTCCTTTTAAATGACACCACATAAAAATAGTTGCTTTTCCACTTCTTAGCTCGAGAAAAGGATGGTTGGAGACTTGGAAGCACTCAGTACTTAAATGAAATGTCGTAGGTGGTTTTATACTTGATTTTTTGGGGGGAGTGTTGCTAGAATGATAAGGAAATCTCAGAAGTTCAAGTTTATATGCACCATCTGCTATATCCTCTGACTGGTTTCTAGCAGGGAAACTTGTCATGGGCCAATGTGGTCCTCTTCCAGTGTCTTTCATTCTTTTCCCCCAGTGAATTACTCCATCTCAAAAGCTGTGGTTTCAGCCTTTAATTCTAGGTGCTATTTCCCATCAAACTGTTGAGCAGGGAGGGAGCTGAGGGTTAAGAATTCAGATTACTTAAGGATTGATGAGGAGCTAGAAAGGTTAAGTGGTTTGAACAAACATGGAACAAGTTGGTTATTGATTTTTCTGTTTCTGTCTCTCTCTTGTGCCTTTCATTCCATTTCCCATTCATCCTCCATCCTCCCCCCTGCCGTCCCATCCCACTTACATTTTCAACCAGGTACATCTTTGCAAAGAACCTTTTTGAGAATGGTTCCCTCACTGACGTTGAATGGCATATCTATCAAGACTGGCATTCTTTTCTCCTGTGGGAGTTTGCCAGCCGGCTCTCCTTACATGGCTTCATCTACCTACAGGCTGCTCCCCAGGTAACTCTGAACCTAAGGGCTTAGACTTTAGGACAGTAGGAAATCCTTTTAAGAGACATTCTGCAAGCCCCTAATTTTCTGGTCTGAGAAGTTAGAGTGTAGGCATTACCAGAATGCAGAAAGCAGTGGGCAGACACCTCCACTGTACCACTGAGCACACCATTTCCTAAATGCTGCGGCATACTCGAGCTGTTGATTGTGCATAGAAGGATCTGACCTGGTGGAACAACGAACAAGCCAGAACAGATT
Source organism: Dasyprocta punctata (assembly GCA_004363535.1). Taxonomy (NCBI): domain Eukaryota; kingdom Metazoa; phylum Chordata; class Mammalia; order Rodentia; family Dasyproctidae; genus Dasyprocta; species Dasyprocta punctata. The sequence goes on along the minus strand of RJWM01014492.1, from coordinate 42,487 downwards.
CGGCGTTATCTCCATCACTCCAGATTTGCATCTCAGATGCTCCAACCTATAGCCAGTGGCCTCTTCCTTCCTTTGGTATGGTCATTGGAGGCTATAATGGTCCTGTTGGAGCCAGATATTGGACATCTTTGTATTGGAAGTTTCTGGAGATTATGAAATAGAAGTTAAGCCATAGATGGAAATAAGAAAGTCGAAGGTGTAAGATGAAAGTAAATGTCTTAGTCGCTTTTTTGTCACTGTTATGCAATACCCCATAGTCATCACTTAAAGGAAAAGAAGTTTATTTTTGTTTAGAGTTATAGTTCATGGTTAACTGGCATAGCAGAGGAAGAGGTACTGATATCATGGCAGCCAAGAAGCAGAGAAAGAAGGGAGGATTTGGGAGGGAGATACAACCTTCCAGGTCATGTCTCCATTGACCCTCAGCCAGGCCCCACCTCCTTACAGCAAGTCATCTCTGGTGGCCCTGTAATCCAGTCACCTTCCAAAAGCTCCACCTCTGAGCATATGAGAACTCTAGAGGCCATTCTTGATCTAAACCATAACACTAAACTAGCGATGAATGAAGCCAGAGGGCTGAGAAATTTCCCTGAAGTTCAAGTTAGGTGTATTCATTGCAGGTTGACTGACTGGGTCACATTGATGTGACTTCTTTCAGTGGTCTTTATTTTGGGAGAGTAGGAGTAGAGAGGTGAACCTTGAGGTGATTATACTTTACGGAAAGGGATTGGTGTCAGTGAGGAGAGAAAGAGGAGTCCTTTGCCAGAGAGGACAGCTTGAAGTACCTGAGGACAGGGTCAGGGTTAGAGAGAAAGATTGCTCCCAGGAAGGCTCATGGCCAGGACCAAGGAGGAGAAAGAGTGCTGTGGAGCTGGACAGAGTGACGGCTTTGGTTGGAATTTGAAGAGATGACAGGTTTCCAGTGGGAATCATGGAATGGCTGGACTGAAAGAAGAGATTGTGGGCATAAGCATTAGGAGAAGGGACAGTATTTACACAGTACAGTACTACTCTGCCATAAAGACAGATAAACGAATCATTTGTAGGCAAATAGATGCACCTCTCAACCATAATGTTATGTGAAAGGAATCAGACACAAGCTTAAATATTGCTTGGTTTCTCTTCTATGAGAAATGTGTATTATAAATAAAGAGCAAACTGAAAGACAGATAATAGGTAGTAGGGAGATAGATCTTTCTCAAATGGGAAGGGGATCAAGAGATGGAGGAGGGGAAGTGGGGAGGGAGAGGGGTTAAAAAAAGGAATTAAAATGTGTTGTATACGTGTACCGACTCTACTCAAGGGATGTAAGCGTTTCGTATTACAGATGGGTACTAATACATATTTAATAAAATATTTAAAAAATAAATGCAAATTTCCATCACAAGAGAGAGAGAGGGAGGAGACATAGACCTCTTCTGTGAGATTCGGGGGTATCTATACCCAAAGGAAGAAAAGAATAGAAGTCAAAATATCTCTGCATAAAATATATCAGTTCCTGATATTCCAGCACAGGGCCCTGGCAAATAGTAAGTTTAGAGTATGTGAGAAGGACCTCAGTGGGACCTTTGGCTCCTTTCTACCAGTTGTCCCCTAAATTCTAAACAGCCAGCCTGCAATTTCAAAATGATTAAGAGAAGCCAGGTATGGTGGCACATACCTGTAGTCCCAATACTCAAGAGACTGAGGCAGTAGGAGTGCCACAAATTCAAGACCACCCTGGCCTACACAGTTCAATGTCATCATGAACTACGTAGTGAGACCCTGTCTTTAAAAAAAAAAATGGTTAGGCGTCAGTGTTGCAGCCCTTTGGAATCAAGGAAAGCACAGCTGGTAAGTGTGCCTTAAGGAACCAGGCCCTGCCTAGGACTGTTAGTCATGGAGACAGCATGCAGGAGGTGCATGGGAACAAATGGCATCTGGGACTGGGTCTTGGGACACATGGTAACCAGACCCACCAGCTGTCATGATCCAGTTGCTGTCTCTGATGCTAAGCAGTTAAGAGCAGTTCTTCATCCTGGGTGGGGCAGGTCCAGGGAAGCAGCTGCAGGGTCCCTCTCTTGCCATTTACACCTACACTGGCTTTCCTGTTCACATTCAGGTCTGGCTTCCCCATGAGGACCAAGGTGAAATGAGGCCAGGCTAAAGCATTGTTTGCATAGGATGTTTTTAAAGAATTTGTCATAGCTATGCCAATAAAGTAAGAATTATGCCAAATGCTCAAAATAGGAGTTTACCTAGTTGGAGGTGGGGGTGGTGGTGTTTGCGCTGTTAAAGTACTATTAAAACAAATATGCACATTTCTTAATAGATCAATGTAAAAATTGCTCTATGCTTATTAACGAAGGCATATTGTAAAAAGCGCTTATTTTAACTAATTCAGATAGTATTTTTCTCTCTGAGAGGAAAACTAGATAGCTTTGCCATGTTTGGGCATCCTAACTACTTGCTTATTAACCTCTAGGGAAGCATTTTGACAGTATATAATATCTAGTGCTCATACTTTTGACCTATTAACCATAGTACTTGCAGCTTACTCCATTGAGGGGCCAAGTGTGGTGATGTGTGCCTGTAATCCCAGGAGGGTGAGGCAAGAAAATTACTGTGAGTTTGAGGCTGGCCTGGGACTACCAAGTGAGGCCCTGTCACAAAAACAAAACAAAGCAAAACAAAATTATTCCATTGATTCACTCATGTACAAAATAGCCTGCGTACAAGGCAATATTGATTGTATTAGCAAATTAGTGGAAACAACCCAAGGGTTCATTAGTAGGAATTGTTGAATATATTATGCTCTGACCACAAACTAAAAGGCTCAGCAACTTTCTCTGAATGAAAAAGTTCTTTTTGTACTGACACATAACAGTATCTAAGATATTCTTACTGTTTTTCTTTTTTTTTTTTTTTTTGTTTTTTTTTTTTTTTTTTTTTTTTTTTTTTTTTGGTTTTGTTTTTTTTTTTTTGGTTTTGTTTTTGTAGTACCGGAACTCAGACTCAGGACTTTGTACTTGCCAGGCAGGTGCCGCACCACTGAGCCATATCCCTGGCCCCTAAGACATATTCTTAAGTGAACAAAAACAAGTGCAGAGTGTATGGTGTCTCCCTCTCTCCTCTCTCTCTCTCTCTCTTTCTTTTTCTCTCTCCTTTTCTCGTCTCCCTCTCCCCTCTTCCCCTCCCCTTCCCCCCTTCCCTTCCTCTTCTCTCCTCTTTTCTCTTCTCTTTTTCTTCTCTGTCTCTGTCTCTGTCTTTCCAGGATTCTTGCTATGCATGCAGTTCAAGCTGGCCTTGTACTCACCATATAAGCTAGCTGACCTTGAACACACTGTGATCCTCCTGCCTCAGCCTCCCAAGTGCTGTGTGGAACACTTTCATATACATTTTTTTAAAGGTGGTAGAAGGAATGTGTATGTATAAAAACTATTTCTGAAGGTATATAAAAAGTTAGTAACAATGGTTGTGGGGGAAGAAAAGTAGGTAGCTGGAAGTCAGGGATACAGTGAAAAACTGATTAGAGAAGGAAAGGAACAGGAGGAAAAAGTCTCAAAGCAATCAGCAGTGAGAGTGGGGATGCAGGAATAGAAAGATGGAAAAAAAAAAGGCAAGTTCAGAGTGAAGGAAAGTAGAAATAGAAAAAATGAAAATAAAGATCGATGAACATGGAAAGACAAGATATCAGAAATGAACTGTTAGAGGAGCACATGTCACTGTGCCTTTCTAGTGTCCTATGCAAACCTTCCTCAGTCTTCCAGTTCATCTGTTTTCCAGGGCCCACTAGCACTTGCGTCTCAGAGTGGTACTCAGTAAACTGAGGCCTGAAGTAAAGGGACGCTGTGCAGAAGTAGGAATTGGAGTGCATGCTGCTCTCCCGGGAGACCCTGTCACCCCCTCCTTTATCTAAATTGCTGCACTTAGGGTCCAGGCACATACAGTTCAGCACTTGATTTGCTATTTGCATATGTTTTAATTATCATCTAAATTATAAAATTCAAAGTACAGGGACTATATCTGAGTTAGGGGTAATTATTAATTGATTAGAAGAAAGGCAGAGACAAGAAAAACAGTAAAAGCATTAACCCACCAGACTTGTCTCTATTCCTCAGTTTGGAAAGTTGCCCATAAAGTCCTAAATGAAATTTGCTTATGTGATTACATCTCCTTAGAGAAAAGGTAGCAGGGAAACACTAAGGCCCTAGTACTTTTTGGAAGTATTGTGTACTACATTAAAGAACAAAGCTCACATTTTTAAAGTGTTTGAAAGAGGGAAGTTCTAAGTTAATGGGTTAAGCCATCTGTATTTCCAAGACAGGTGACATTAAATAATGAAATGTTTTGCCCTGCAGAGAGAGGATCAAGGGCAATTCAGGAAAAACAAACATTTGGAGCCAAAGTTCTGAGGTGTGATGGAGCTTAGCCTATACACAGGAAGGAGGTCAAATCTGGCTGAAGCAGTGAGGCCAGGGGAGGAGCTAGGGACACTGGGGAGACATAGGAGGGACAGCCTTGTGTGATAGGTAAAGAAGGGAATACCACCTCTGGGCCAGTGTGCTTCAGACTTCCTCCCACATAGGAGAAGAGGGTTGTGCACACACTGCAAAGTAGAAGGAAGGGCGAATTAGTGTCAGGGCTCACTTTTTTTCGCCTCAATTCTTTGTTCTATTTTGGATCTGTGCAGATTTCACATTCTATTCCAGAGTGAGGATCTCATAATATGAAAGATGTTTCAAATTACTTGCCATTTTATAAATATAATGCCTCTCATATTTTCTTGAACTTGTGGTTATATCTGTAAGCAGTAGGAAACTTGTGAAGTATTTTAAGCAGGGAAAGTAATGCCATTATATTGCAGCACTATGGAAGGCAGACTGAAGGGACACACTGGAAGAAGACAATAGCTTTTGCCAGGTGTTTTCTTTCCTTAACTCGGCAAAAACTCATAGGACCTGCGGGGTGGGTTGAGGTGTGAAATAGAAATGCACCAACATCACACCACTAGTGTAGTAGTCTGATGGACTACTGGGTTTTCCTCTCCTCTTTCCATATACTTCACCTCCTGGATACAGTCAGAAAGTCCTTGCTAGATGTGAGGTGGTGAGCACCTGATCAGGGCAGAAGTGAGAGAAGAAACAAGGAGAGAACCAACCAGAGAGATTAAAGAGAGTTCTAGGACTGCTATGGTTGGGAAAAGAAGAAAGAAGACTACTTCCAGAGTCCTAGCTTGGCTGACTGGGTGGATGGTGTCAGCCACTGACCAGCTGAGGATACTGCAGAAGAGCAGGTTTAAGGTGGAAGTACAGAGAAAGATGTAGATATTCTGATTGAATACAAGAACAAGGCAGCAGAAGCAAGGTAATGGCTTATAGTAACAGAAGTAGACATACAGATACATGAGTAACCAACCCTGCACCCCCCCAGACTACACTGTGACAGTCAAAACAGCATATGAACTCAGTGAAGTCTGAGAATTTATTATCTTTTAGGTTTGTTTGAAGAGGTTGTACCAGAGAGCCAGAAAGGAAGAGAAAAGAATTGAGCTGGCCTATCTTGAGCAACTTCATGATCAGCACGAAGCCTGGCTTGTTCACAAGACAACCAAGTAAGCAGAAAAAAGCGCAGTATCAGACAGACCTGCTTCTCATTTGTTCAAAACGAGACGTTCAATATGCAGCTCTGTAAGGAAATGGTTGGTTGGAAATGTCCAACACTGTCCAACTCAGAAATTTTATACTAAATATTAGATTCTATTTCTCTAACCTTTTTTGTAACATTTCCTTAGATTAAACATCATGATCGATGATTGCGATAGTTGACTCAGAATGAAGGGTAAAAACCTTTTGGAAAACATCAGCTTTACTAAGTTGTCATTCCTAGTTTCTTCCTGTCCTCTCTTCAGGTTTGGCATGTTGTCCCTTAAAAATGTTTGGAGTTCTGACCTTCAATATCAGTCTCAACTGAAGAATAATCTCAACCTTTCTCTTTCAAGCTAACTTTATTGAATTCTTTTTTTTTTTTTTTAAATGCTGCTTATATGTAATTTCATTGAGAAACCACATGAATTGAGAGTCATTCTCTGAATTACTAAAATTTGGTGAGTATGTGAAGCATGGCTCAAATTTTTTTCTCATTACCCAAATGTTTATAATTTTTACAGGCTCCACTTTGAGGCTCTACAGAACATCCCAGTGCTGGTATTGGATGTCAATGATGACTTTTCTGAAGAAGTAACCAAACAAGAAGAACTCATCAGAAAGGTAGGAAGAACCTTAGCTCCTGCTTTCTAATAGTTTTCCTCTGTTGTACTTTTATCTCTCTGGTCCTTGCTTCCGATATATTAGGTCTTGCACTTTGTACCTCAAATTGTATTTAACACTCCAAAGCCTGTGGGATCTTTTTTAAGTTACAAATATAATCCCTAGTTTCTAAAGTATGTTGAATTAATAATTGTTGACTAATTGACTTGTAACGTGGTTTCCAGCTGACTTCCTCCTCTAAGGTATTCTAAAATTAGGGAAATGAGACTTCCGGATTCTTTTCCCAGCTCTGCTATTTGGTGCTGTCTGACTCTAGGCAGTTCACATTTCTTCTCCAGCCCATTTTTCCTTCCTAACAAAAGCTCTTGAAATGGGATATATATATATATATATATATCCCATTCAGTAGGTGAACCACTGAATAATCTGCTGAAAATGTGAAATTTAACTGAGATTTTCTCTTTCCTACAGGTAAACACCTTTGTAAAGAATCTGTAACCAGTATTAGGATGTTCTAGCGGTGATCCAGGCTCTCTGCTTTCTGAAGCTAGAAAACGTTGAGTATTCCACCTACCTTTCCATCCCCTTCCTTTTATCCTGAAAGTACTCTGTCACTCAGGAGTATAGTTCCTGCTATCTTTAGACTTTGGTGTTGTCTTTTTTATATTATATATGTCAAGGATTTTGAAAATAAAGTTGTGTTAAATTTTCCTGATTGTTCTAATCTAGTTGTTGATTTATTTCAGGATGTAACTATTGATGCCTGCTCTGAACTCCCGAATAGGCTAGGGATTTTCATCTGAGAAAAGTCTTAAGCCTTTCTTCCTCTGGAGTCCTTTACCAACCCAACTTCCTGTGTGTTCACTTGTTCCCTCTGAGCTGCCAGGTCAGGAATTGTTCCCAGAGTCCTGAGCCAAGCCCTGCCATACATGGAGAAGGGAGCGGGAGCTAAAGCAGCTCAGGAGTGGGCAGGCATGCAAGTGTGAGCCTCTAGAACTGGGAAAGGGAGCCAGCCTCCAGGAAGCAGTACAGGGGATAGAGGTAATGAATTTATCCTTTTCTCTGGAGCTGAAGAGCTTGGCCAAAAGAAAGAAAGAGAGAGAACATCAAGAGCCTAAAAGTCCAGCATCTGACATTCAGGGTTGGCCATTCTGGCACTCTGGCTTGCTTTACTTAGTGAATTTCAGGTGACCTTTATGGAGTGAATATTTCTGCAAGCGAGGAAGAAAAAAAATTTTTGTGGTGCTTGTCAAGCTTCAAGGATAATTTATTGTTAAGAAGAAAAAGTACCTGAGTCCATGAAATTGAAGTGTATCATTGCAGGAAGCCCTCAGGCCCACAAGTGGATTTCCACTGAGTCCTTGACACCTCCACAAGCACACAGGAAAAGGAATTTGGAACTTAGCGTGCACTAAAAGACAGAAAAAAAAAATCCGTTTCTGTTCTTTATGCTTTGGGAAAATAATGTGAGACTGCTTTCTAACAAATTGGTTAACTGGGAAAAGTTCAGCAATTTTTCCCACTTAAAAAAATGTTTATGACTTTATTGATATATAATTCATACACCACACTAATTCATTCATGTGAAGTATACAATCCTATGGTTTTTAATGTAATCATAGGGTTTTACAACTACAAACTTTAGAACATTTATACCACTCCAAAAATAAAACCCATACCCTGTCCTCTCCCTGTTCTCAACCCTACACAACCACAAATCTAATTTCTTTCTCTATAGATTAATCTGGACATTTCATATAAATGAAATTGTATAATATGTAGTCTTCTGTGACTGGCTTATTTAGCATAATCAAGGTTCGTCTAGTTTATAATGCTTATCAGTATTTCATTCACTTTTATGACTAATATCTTATGGGTATTCCACATTTTTCTGTCCATTCACTAGTATCTGTTACTTTTATTACGGCCATTGTAATGGATGTGGGATGGTATCTCATTGTGGTTTTGATATACATTCTTTTGATGGTGAACATATTTATGTATTTATTGATCATTTGTGTACCTAAGTTGCGAAAGTACCTATTCAACTCCTTTGGCCCTTTTTCAGTTGGGTTATTTTCCTTTTTATTGTTGAGTTATGAGACTTCTTTATACATTCTGATATATCCCTTATCAGATACATATGGGATTTATGGTTATTTCTCCCTTGTGAGTTATCTTTTCTCTCTTCTCCCTCTAATCCCTCCCCTCTCTTCTCTCCTGACAAAAGGCTGGCCTTTTCCTGTTTTAGAACCTGTCATTTCTTGGACAGAGTGACAGGCACCAAACAAGAAATTGCAGCTATCAGCATTTCAAAAGAACTGTAGAGGGACAGAAGGTGAATAAGGGAAGGAGGCAGTGTAACCTGGAACACTTCCCCACACACACATCAAAAAGATGACAACTATTCTTAATTCTAAAGAATAATTAGGGTAAAATATTCAGGCATAGCCCTCATAGGAAAGTGAAGCATTAAGCCCGAGTTGTGAAAGCTGGTGCTGATGGTAAATTTATAATTTTTTTTAAGAGAATGAAATAAAACAGAACAAAGCAAATCAGAGCAGAACAATGTGAGCAATAGAGGACTTCAAAACAAGACAACAGGAAATCAACAATGGCTACCATAAGGTCTCTCATTTTCTTCAAAATAGTTGTCCCTGCCTTCACACACAATAAAATCAAACAAAACAAAACAGAATAAAACCAAACAAAACAAAGGAATGAAAGCATTACAGGACTTTAAAACAAGACAATAGGAAATCAACTGTGGCTACTATAATGTCTTTTGTTTTCTTCAAGATAGCTGTCCATACCTTCACACATAATAAAATCGAACAATAGAAAACAAGTTAAAACCAATCAAAACAAAAGAATGAAAGTGTTACAGGACTTCAAAACAAGATACCTAGAACTACTATAATGTCTCTTATATTCTTCAAAGTAGCCATCTATACTATCACATAATAAAATCAAATAAAACACAACAATAGAAACCAAAACAAAACAATAAAAGCAGTATCGGACTCCAAAATAAGATGACAGGAAATCAACAATGGCTACCATAATGTCTCACTGTCTTCAAAATAGCTGTCCCTACCATCAAACATATTAAAATCAAACAAAACAAGCTGGGTGTGGTTACACACGCCTTTAATCCTAGCACTCGGGAGGCTGAGGTAGGTGGAACATTGTGAGTTCGAGGCTGGCTTGGGTTACAACATGAGTGCAAGGCCGGCCTGAGCTACATAGTGCGACCCTGCCTCAAAAAACTAGGGCTGGGAGTTTGGCTCAGCAGCTTAAGCACCTGTCTGGCAGGTGCGAGGCTGTGAGTTTGATCCCCAGTGCCACAATAAATAAATAAATAAAATCAAACAAAACAAAACAATAAAACCAATTTAAAAGAATGAAAGCATTATAGGACTTCAAAACAAGATAATAGGAAACCAACCATGGTTACCATAATACATCCCGTTATCTTCAAAATAGCTGCCCATTCCAGCAGACACAGTAAAATCTTAACCAAACAAGACAAAACAAAACCAAACCTAACAAAATTATGAAAATGATACAAGAGATCAAGATAAGACAGTAAGAAATTAACAGTAGTTACCACCTCCTCCTCCTAACCATTTCTTCCCCTATTAGTTTTGTAATGTCTGTGGTGCTTTTTGGATCCCACTAACTCCTTCAGTTTTTTATGCTAGGGAGGTAACTCTGTGTTCACCCATGTGAGAACCGTTTTGCCCATGAACATGATTTCCAGTTGCATCCATTTACCTATCAGAACCTGAAGACTATCCTACTTTATAGCTGGGTAACTTTCCATTGTATGAAAATACCATGTTTTTCTTACCCATTCTGTGGTCGATGGGCAAGTTACCCTTGTATTTTCTGGACTCCTATTGTGTGAAACAATTGTTTTATCTCCTTTCATTTTCAGTCTATGAATTTCTTTTCAAGTTAAATGTGTTTCTTGTATACAGTATGTTGATGGATCTTGGTTCTTGATCCACTCTCCCTGTGTTTCTTCTAATTGGTGAGTTGAGGCCATCTTCATTAATGGTTACAGCCAGCATGCATTGGTTCATCTCTGCCATGCTATCCTCTTGCTGTTGGCCCTCCACTTTTCCCCTTCATTCAATTGCCTGTCCTGTTTGGCGACCCTCCTCTGCTGCTGTTCCTGGAACCATGGTCATCTTTATCTATCTAGAATATCCTTCAGCACTTTCGGTAGGGTTGGTTTGATGGTCATGAATTCCTTCAGTTGTTCTTTATCATGAAAGTATCTTATTTTTCCATCAATATTGAAAGATAGCTTTGCAGAGTATATCAATCTGGGTTGGAAGTTGTTTTCTTTCAGGATTTGAAACAGTTCACTCCAAACTTTTCTTGATTTGATGGTTTGTATTGACAAGTCTGCCATAATTCTGATTGGTTTTCCTTTATAAGTGATCCATTTCTTTTTTCTAATAGCTTTTAATATCCTGTTCTTGTGCTGAGTTTCTGGGATCTTGATTATTATATGTCTAGGTGTAGATTTACTTTGGTTATGGCTAGTTGGAGTTCTGTAGGTCTCGCTTATCTGTATGTCAGATCCTTTGCCCATGTTTGGGAAGTTTTCTGCGATTACTTCTGTAAATAGCCTTTTTGTTTCATTTGTGTTGACCCCTGCTTCTTTGCTGATACCTATCACTCTTAAATTATTTTTCTTTGTGTCATCTTGCAGCCATTGAATTGTTATTTCCTGGTTCCTTGTTATTTTTAAGAGATCCTTCCTTTCACAATCACTAGCTGTGATCCTGTCTTCAAGATCTGAAAGTCTATCTTCAGTCTCTTTGAAGCAGTTTTGCCAACTTTCGATCAACTTTTTAATTTCCTGGATATCTCTCTGAATCTGTTTCATGTATTGTAATTCCTTCCTGTATTGTTCATTCAAAGTTTGTATCATTTTTCTATGCTCCTCTTTTTTATCTATGTCTTCTTTAGATATGCTCAGCAATTCTTTCATTATGCTTCTGATTTATTCTTTTACCTGAGACATTATTTCTGATCTGATTACTTTTACGGTCTCATGAAGTTGTGTCTTTACTTCAGTTGCTATCCTCTCAGAGATTTCGGGTGTGTGACTTCCATTTTCTTCCATGCCTGTATCTCCCAGTCTTGTTCTGTGTGGGCTGGAGGTCTGAGATTGCATTTTACTCCTTCATCTTGACATTCTCCTGGGTTCCTCCCAACAAACCAGTTGTGGGGTCCCAGGTACTTCCCTCGTTGGCTGCCCCTCCGCCAGTGTAGCGGAATGGGACAGGCATCTGAGTTTCTCTGACCCCAGGTTCCCAGGGAGGTAACAAGGCATGGGGCAGGCTTCTCCAGACCCATGCAGCTACACTGGGGCTTCCCCAGTGGCCAGGGTGTGTGGTGGTGGGGCTGCTTCTTCTCTCAGCCCACGTGTCTACACTGGGACTCCCCCAGTGGCAGCAGGCACGTGGGAAATTTATAATTTTAGAATATGCTCCCCTTACATTTTCATTCTGAAAGCCCTAAAATCTATAAAGTCAGCATTTCTTTCCATCTATAAACAGTATTTTTTTTTTTTAAGACAGGGTCTTGCTTTGTAATTCAGGCTGACCTTAAACTCACTATGTAGCTCAGGCTGGCCTCAGACTCACAGCAGTTTCCCTGCCTCAGCCTTCCAAGTGCTGGAATTATAGGTGTGCACCATCATGCCAAATTTAACAGAACCAACAGCTCTCACCTCTGTGAAATAATTCACTATGTTGCTGAGATCATCTGCAGGGAGTACCATTTTAATTAGGAGCAATAATTTTGGACCTTAAGCATGGAGGTGAGGGGAAGATCTCAGTGGAACCTTTAGATATGGGAATTAGTGCCTCAGGCTAAAAGCTTGGCCCCTGGAAGATTAAAAAGGGAACCTGGTGACTGGAAGTCCCTCTAGAAGTGACAGGATCTGCAAAGTATTTTGCCTACAATGGTTTCACTCTGTCAGACCAGCTCTAGTGGTTATCCTCACTCTTGGTTTGGGCAGTCCCCCAGAGTCAAATAACATGGATTAACATATAAAAATAGCTGCATGTCTTTCTGGTTTATGATGTGGTAAAACCTGCTGTTCTAGAACCTGAATATTACCTTCATGGGTTTATAGCATGGATCAAGGTTGTGAAAGTTCTAAGTGAGGGAGAATGTGATAGTTTCAGGTGAAAGAGACTGTTAAATGCAAATACTAGACTCACTGGGGAAAATGAAATAAGGAAATAACATCACTTTAAAATGTAGATTCTGTTTAACCTCCTTCATCCTGTAATTGGTAGTCAGTTTTAAGTTCTCTGACCCACTTTATCCTTAGACCCTTCATCACTTGGTGCCTCCCTTGATGTCTCCTGGGCTGACACCTTTTTCTTCTTTCCTTTTGTGCTGGTATCCCCTGGCATCTTTGGCTCATTTCTGTCTTTAGTACTGGAACTTCTGGGTGATTGTGTCACCTTTCTGTCTCTGTGACAAAATACCTGAGAGAAACAGTTTAAAAGAAAAATAGGTTTATTTTGGCTCCTGATTTCAGTCCCATTGTTTTTGAGGCCTGCAAGGAGGTAGAGCATCAAGGCAGAAGCACATGGTGGAGGAAAACTGCCCGCCTAATGGCAGCCAAGAAGCAAGAAGAAGAGGTGATGGGCAGGATGTAGCCTTCAAGGCCATTCTTCCAAGGACCTACTTCCTCCAGCTAGGTCCTTCCTCCTAGTAACCTACTAATGGGATACTCCATTGGTGAGATCAGAACCCTTATGATCCTATTGTCTTTCAAAGGCCCCACTTCTGAACATTCACTGATGCCTTTGGGACCAGGCTTTTAACTAACATGTGAGTGTTTGGGGGGACATTTTAGATCCAAACCATAACAGCAATGTATTCATTTTCTGTTGTTATATCAAATCACCACAAATAGAGTGGCATAAAACAATACAAATTTATTGTCTTTCAGGTCTGTAGATTGTAACTCTTGACATGGCCTTCACTGTGCCTAAATCAAGTTATCTACAGAGCTGAAGAGAGTCCATTTCTTTGCCTTTCCTATCCTCTACAGGCTATGTTCCTTGGCTTATGATCCCTTGGTCTTCAAAGCCAGTAGTGTTGCATATCTGACCACAGCTGGGAAAGTTTCTCTACTTTTAGGGAACCACATGAAAACATTGAGTCCAAGCCAGGCATGGTGGCACATGCCTTTAATCCCAGCACTCAGGAGGCTGAGGTAGGAGGAGCGTTGTGAGTTCGAGGCCAGTTTGGGCTACAACGTGAGTGCAAGGCTGGCCTGAGCTACATAGTGCGACCCTGCCTCACAAAACTAGGGCCGGGAGTTTGGCTCAGTGGCTTAAGTGCCTGTCTGGCAGGCATGAGGTGGTGAGTTCGATCCCTGGTGCTACAAAAAAAAAAAAAAAAAAAAAAAAAAAAAATTGAGTCCACCTGAGTGATCCAGTCTAATCTCTCCCCTCCCCCATTTCAGATTCTTTAGCCTTAATTGCATCTATGAAGCCCCTTTTGTTATTTAAGGCAATAATATTTGAAGGTTCCGGGCATTGGGATGCTAACATCTTACATGGGGAGGGTGCTATCATTATGCCTTCCACAAATCTCAGCTACTGTCTTGCTTCTTACTGTTAGCATGGAGTGAGGCCTTTTTAAACACTTAATGTTGTGGACATCATAAATCCTGTGCAGCAACTGAGGAATTCTTGTATCCCCACAACCCACATTCTAGCCCAAGCCCAGGTTCATTTCCTTAGAAAGTACAAAATTAAAACAAAGGTTGAATATTTTGCCAGGCATGGTGGTGCACACCTGTATTCTCAGCACTTGGGAGGCTAAAGCCAGAGGATCACTGTGAGTTTGAGGTCAGCCTGGGCTATATCATGAGTTCAAAGCCAGCTCAAGCTACATGGCAAGACCCTGTGTCAAAAAGCAAAAAGTGGAATATTGTGTCCAGAAGCCCCTTCTCCAAGGCTCTGAACTAGGTTGAAAGTCAAGATACTTCCCTGTGTCAAAGTGACATGGGTCCTCTCTTAACGTTTCTTTTTTTTTTCTTTTCTTTTCTTTTTTTGTTTTTTTCTTTTTTTTGTTTTTTTCTTTTTTTGTTTTTGCGGCACTGCAGATCAAACTCCCAACCTCGTGCCTACCAGACAGATGCTTAAGCCATTGAGCCAAACTCCCAACCCTAGTTTTTTGAGGCAGGGTCACACTGTGGAGCTCAGGCCAAACTTGCACTCGCATTGTAGCCCAACCGGGCCTTGAACTCACAACGCTCCTCCTACCTCAGCCTCTGGAGTGCTGGGATTAAAGGTGTGCGCCACCACGCCCGGCCTTAATGTTTCATTTTGAGTGATAAAATTTCAAACAGCAAGTTTGGTAGTCTCTAATGTTAGAGCACAAGGTCTTCCAGTGAGTGAGAAAGAAGTAGTCACACAAAGAATGGGTGATTATGACACTTTAAAGCTACTGTGTGCCTGGGGAAAATACTGTTTTGTGGTAACTTCGTTGGTGGTTCTACCTATGTCTGTCCCCACAGCCTAATGAATGGCAGGGTAGCCAGGGACATAGCTCAGTGGCACAACGCCTGCCTGAATGGCAGGGCAGCTTTTACCTTTCTTAGTATGAGCTGATTCTTAGTTTTTCACCCACTTTAGTTACCTACTCATAACCAGTCTTGATTCATCTACAGCCTACCTCCCACACTGATTATTTTGAAGTAAGTCCCAAAGTGGAGGATAACCTTTAAAGCTAGAGACTTGCAGAACTCTGGATATATTGCTTGGATCCCTTAATGCTCAGTATGTACAAAACAGTTCTTGTCCCCACATAAATGCCCACCACCACCCGTACCTCACCCCAGACAACAAAACCCATTACCCTGCTTTTCAGTCTACCCATTTGGTCACATCAGCAGCTTGGAGCACTCTTGCCCCTTCTTCTTTACCCCTCCTGCTCCCTTCTCCCCGTTCTCACCATATTCTGCCTATTTATCTCTGAAATCTCTCAAATATTCTCTATTCCCTAAACTCTTTCTGTAATTAAAGGTGTAGTAGATACTGTAATTGACTCCCCAACATTCATGTATTCTGCCTCTCTCTCTCTCTCTCTCTTTTTTCTTTCTCTTTCTCTTTCTTTTTTCTTTCTTTCTCTTTTCTTTTCTTTTCTTTTCTTTTAAATTTGAGACAAGAGTCTCACAATGCATTCCAGGCTCACCTCAAAATCTTGGTACCTTTCTGCCTCAGCCTCTCAAGTACTGAAATTACAAGCATGTGCCAGCATGCCCCACTGCTTCTCCTTTTTAGTAATAGTTATATGGTTCCCTTTGCAGTAATGACCATGCCCAGGAATGGCTGGGATGCACTTTACCACCTGCCCCCACATCACCATCACCATATAATCAGTAACTCTCTTTTCCCCAAGCCACCTCAACTGAGCAGTGTACAGAAAAACCGTGGTTGCTATGCAGAACAGCTTCAAGTCAGGAATCCTGTGTGGAGGGACAGAGCTACCATGTTTTTAGAACCATATCTTCTAACACTCCTGTCATAAGACTACCCACGATTCCAGAATACGTCACATACTTCCCACTTGATGAAATGTTTCTCTGTCCCCCACTCCCCTCCCACACAATTTTATCCTGGAAGAACTCATGCTGCCAGTACTGAGTCTACTGTTCTTCTCTGGGAAACCCTTTCCTCACCCCACAAGGAAATACTAGTCTGCTCTTGGGGACCCTGCTTATTAGACATCTGTCAGGTATATCATACCTGAGTATAGTTATTTGGAGACATCTCTTCAGTGTGCTTGGCTTTCACCTTCTTAACACAGACCTTGTCTTGTTCACTTAGCATGGTGCCATTTTTTTTTAATGTTTAGTGAATCTGTAATATAGATTTGTTAAGTAAAAGAGTGATGTGAATGCAGAAACAGGTGCCTTCCTAAGGTCATTGGTTGTGAGCTCCATATTTGAATAATTAATTTATGAAGTACTTTCTCTGTGCTAAGTACTATGCGGATGTGCAGGAAAATTAAGGAACCCAGACCTGACCCTCAAGTTGAAAAGATAGCTGATGACTGTTGGATTCCTGCTGTTGCCTGCTATCCTACTGAACACTTTAAGTGTTAATCTTCTCAACAACCCTGGGAAGAAGAGTTAAGATCCTAGTGTTTACCAGTGAGGAAACTGAAGCTCAGAGAGTTTCAGTAGTTCACATGGAACTATACCATAGGTGATGGAGCTGGGACTCACACCCAGGACAGTCATGACTCCAAAGCCTATCTGCACAATACCAAACTGTTGGGGAAGGGAGAAATGACTAGGTTATTGAGGGAAAAAAAAGGCAAGCATGTATTTCCTTGGCTACTGTCTATAAATTTGCTAGCCTGAGCAGGAATACCTTCTGGTTTGCCAGCTAGGTGGAAACCACTAGACACATACTGGACATGCCTTTGACCACTGGGACCCCAGACTCAGCAAGTCTGTGGTATGTTGCTGGCAGCATAAAAAGGTAAGGCTGTGGGGAATATTTCATTGCTTAGAACAAGAAGAACTTCTCAGGCTCAGCCTCACAGAGAGGCTTCTAGTGGCCCATATTCTCTCTTCTCAGCACCTGCATCTCCTTAGCTTCCTTAGGTACTGTATAGTGGAACATACTTGAAAGTTTGGTGAATGTCCTGGAATGCTTTTACAAGTATTTTCCGACTCATTGCCCAGCCCACCCTTTACATTACTATTAGATGATTCTCCTAAATCACCTTTAATCATGCTATTCTTCTGTAAAAGGTCAGTCTCCAAATGAAAGTAATATCCTGAATTGGATCCTGGAACAGAAAAAGGACATTTGTAGAAAAACTAATGAAATCCAAAATTAGGCCAGGAATTTAGTTAATAGTGACATACCGGTGTGGGGTTAGTTTTGACAAGTGTACTATGTAATGTAAGATACTGGCTTTAGGGGAAACTGAGGTATGTGGAAACTGCTATCTTTGCAACTTTTCTATAAATCCCAAATTTCTTCAAAATAAAAATTCATTTTTAATGAATGTTGTGATTTACAAAATGATGGCCAGGCTCCTTCATTACCTGAGCTTTTGGTGTCTCCAGCTCTGTCTTCCCCTCCCTATGAGAAATGCTTTCACATGATTCTACTTCTGTCCTTTGAACAACGTCTGTGATCTCTTAGTCCCTGTATATATCTGGCTATGTACCCTGCTGGATTGATAAGCCATTGACAAACTAGTCATGGTCCTTCACTGCAAATAGAAGCAAGTTACTATGATCCTAATGAAGCTTAAATTTCAGGGCTTTGCAAGCCCCAAGAGGGTCCACCATGGCAGTTCTGAGAATTTGATCTCCCTGTAACTACTGCTGCTGTCACGGAAGATTTGTTATGACCAAGACCCTGGCAGGTACATCTGACTTACTAAGGCTTGGCCACATGCCCTTGACTTGCCAAGTAATTGTAAGACAGTCTGGGAGGGGCAGTATCTGACTCTGTCCTCCCTGTGGGAGGTGGGCTCCACCTCCTACTAAGGTGAGTCAGTCCCCAAACACAGGAAGGGGATTCAATCACTGGTTTGCTACAAAGAATGGCCAGTGCTCACTGCAGGTAGGTTTGTAGAGCCAAAGCATCCACTAGGAACCCTTAGGTTCAGGTAATGAGCTCCAGTTGGTTTGGACTGTGTCCCTGTATTTGGTTCACTAGATCAGGGTCATGTGCACCTCTTCCTCTTGAAAATGAAAAGGGCCATGTGCACACATTTAGAGCAGTTATGCAAACAGCATGGGACAGTTAAACTCTGACAGTGGGGCTATTCCCAAAAAGTGTTGGCTGGCTGGAGGAAAACCCTGTGTTCTCTATGACAGTGGTGACCCCATCATCCCTCTGGCCTCCCCAGCTAGAAGCCTCTCATCCCTGACTTCTGAGTAATCATGTAGTGCTATCACTTCCCCTAATATTTATCGGAACTGCTCTTCTGCCTCTTCTCCTGAACCAGGCTGTCACTTAGTTTCTGTCCCTTTTGTGATTCTTCCAAAGCCCAGCTCTATGGAGCAGCCACATAGCTCTTTAACACACATCCCTAGTGGGGCCACAGGTGCCTCCAGAACATGCCTTGGGCTTCCAACCACCCTGGGCAGGCACTTACCTTTCCCACCTCACTGTTGTAGTTTACTATCATCTTTTCCCTGCACTACTTGCTATTCACATTGCATTTGCTCCTGTCACCCTCCTGGAATGCCCTTCATCCTCTTAGCCTGCCTTCATCAGCAGTTGCCATCTGCAGGAAGCCTCCCTAACTCTCACCCAGCTGGCTCAGGTTCCCTACTTGGTGCTCCAGTGGAAAGCAACCATCCTACTGTTGCACTGACTGCATAACACTGAAGTCATCTCTTTCCCTATCTCTATTAGAGCACAGAATACATTTAATCCTGCTTGTAACTCCAGGTATCTGGCACATGGGAATGAGTAATCCAATAAGCACTAGAGGAATAGAAGAAAGAAAAAGGAGAAAAAGGAAAGTAGGCTGAGCCTGAGAAGACCTGCTTGTTCTAAGCAATGAAATATTCCCTGCAGCCTTACACTTTTATGCTGCCAGCAACATGCTACAGACTTGCTGAGTCTCACACCAGTGTCACTTGGGCCTCTGTGTAGCCTCTCTGCCCCTGGACTAGATTATGTGATTATTATATCTTTACAATGGTAAAAATTGAAGAGACAACGCTTTGATTCTGCTCTCAGACACACGTCCTTTTAGAATAATCTGGACCATGAAATACCTCATAAGGAGGGAATTGAAGACAGAAGCCTATGGCCTGGACTCCTTAGAACTGCAACATCAGCCCTAGACTGACTCAGACTTCTTTTGCATGAGAAAGCTATAAATTTCTAAGTCACCATTGTTTAAGATATTGTCATTACATACAGTTGAACAAATTTAGCCTGTGACTGAGCTTCTAGCAACATTCTTGCCTAATTTGGGGCCCCACTTGCAGTGCATGTGGGTGCCAGATGGCTTACCACTTGGGACCCCAAGTAAATGTCACCCCATTCTGGGGAACCTCTGCATAAGTGTTCCTGTGCCACCAGGAGTGGCATGTGGGAAAGGACTGGGGGAAGCTATATTGCCTTGGGCAAGTCAGAGAGCCTCTGTAGATCTTAGGTTCCTTAGTTTGAAATCACGACAGCCGGGCGTAGTGGCACACGCCTTTAATCCCAGCACTCGGGAGGCTGATGTAGGAGGAGCATTGTGAATTCGAGGCCGGCTTGGGCTACAATGCGAGCGCAAGGCCGGCCTGAGCTACATAGTGCGACCCTGCCTCAAAAAACCAGGGCTAGGAGTTTGGCTCAGTGGCTTAAGCACCTGCCCTGGCAGGTGCGAGGTTGTGAGTTTGATCCCTGGAGCCGCAAAAAAAAAAAAAAAAAAAAAAAAATCAAGACAGTTTTCAGGGTCCTTACTGTCTTGTGCTCAAAATATGTTCTTTATAAGTGAATAAGCATGGAATATATGGAAGACTTGAGCATCAGACAAACCTGAGTACAAATCCTGGCTGGGCTACTGCCCAGCAGTACAAGTTGGACAAGTTCCTTAACCTCTTTGAGCTTCTGTTTTCTTAAAAGCTGAAAGTGAAACTAACTTTGAACCAAATTTACAGGACTACAGCAAGAATGAGAAATTTTATACATAGAGGCTGGGGCTGTAGCTCAGTGGTAGTGTGTGTTTATGTACTTGAGCCACTGAATTTAATCTCTAGCACCACTCTCTAGTACTGTAGACAATACTGCAGACAAATTTCTGGGCACAAAGTAGCCATTCAATAAACAGAGGTGGTAGGTGTGGTTAGGTAGCATGACTGAGGAGTCAGACAATCCTAAACAGATTTTCACTAAGCTGAACCTTGGAGGGTGAGATCTGTTTTGGCAGGTGGTGGGAAGGACATTCTAGGCAGATAAGCAGCATGGGCAAAGGGGATTCACATGATAAGGTAAAGAGCAAGGACACTCTCCCTGAATGGGGAGACAGCATGTCTCTATGGTGATACACAGCGGACCAGAACAAGTGCTGCCTCCGACTAAGAGAGCATTGTGGATTACATGGTACTCAAACTGGCATCAAGGGATAGCAGGATTTTTAGAGCAAGAGTTGGGGTGCAGGTGGTTATGTGGTTAGGTGCAGACACCATCAGCAAAGGTGGGGAGCTAAGAAAAGGGCCTGGGTGGCTAGGGACCAGAAAGTTGTGAGCGTAGAAAGGGTTGTTATGGATGAGAAATGTTCAGATGTTTTAAATAGAGCATGGGCAAAGGGGAGCCTGGCTGGACAAGCCTCTGTGACTGTTCTCTTACCTGCTTCCTTAAGCAGCACTCAACAGGCTATTTTTGAGGCTAAAGCAGAATGCCTGGGACGGGAAGGAGACTGAGGTCTCTTGAGTGACCAGGCAAAGGGGTGGGTGCAGGACTTCTGCTCAGAAGTTGGAGGGAGGGCTGGGCAAGTAGGCAGGCATTCACTGCAGCTTCCTTCCTGCCTGGTGGCTGGCTGCATGCCCCAAACTTGACCTCAGATGACCTGTGTGTTGGAAACCATTCCATGACCAGGAGCAGTCAGACATCATCTTCAGCTTTTTTTGTCCTTTGAACAAAACAGCTTAAACTGGCTGCTGCTGCTCTAAGTTTCTCCTTTCCTTGGCAGGACCTTACTTTAGTGCTTGCTAGCAGGGTGTCTACTGTTAGCAATTTGCTCTCTTTGCCTCTTCTTAGTTTAGAATGGATGAATTTAAGGGTGCTAGATTACTATATAGATAAGGAAATAAAGACCAAGGGAGAAGGTTGATGTGTTCTCCCCAAGATCACACAACTAGTTAACAGAACCAGAACAACCCAAGAGTCCAACACTCAGACCAGCACTCTGTGTCCTAGTTGGGAGCTGTTTAACTTAAGGTGTGGATAGTTTGCACCTTGGCTTATTTGCAAGTCTGAGTCAACATGTGTGTACTGAAATCTTTGTGGGAAGAGTAAGTTATGTTTCAGGTGTTGTCCTTATTTACAAATAATACTAGTTTGGATGTTTCGTAGATTGCATTGGCATGAAAAATAATTCCCCAAATGCCTGAATTTGTCCAATGTCATTGAATAGTGGTTGCTTTTGGAGACTTGATCCAATAGTAAAGTAGAGGGGACAGCAACATAGCATATTTATGAAGGAGAATGATTGATTTTTAACCAGCCTATCAGCTAAATATATTACTCTCGCATATGCTGCTGTTGCTCAGAACTCTTTTTAGAGTTGCTTCCAGAGCCAGTTTGTGGGTTCCAGTAGAGCCAGACTTTGTTCACCAATTAAAAACACCATGTTGAATATCTGTGGGCAGGGCCAGGAATACAACGGATAGCAAGACAAACATGCACAAGTACTTTACAAGTGACCTCTTCACCTTAAAAAAATAAAATGTCTTACCTAGAGGTTTGAAAACCACCTTAATCATCAGGTTTCATTCTGAAAGATATTTTTGGCTACTTTCTAAAATTAAGCTCTTTGGAAGATGGAGAACAAATCCACTGATTAAAAATATTCAAAAAAAATGTAGCTTAAACAAAGACAATCTCAAAAGAGAATTCCCAAGACATTGTAAACAATGAAAAGACAACTGCTGAAGGAGACAATTTAGATAAGAATATTTATTCAGAAGCAGATGTTATTGAGTGCTTGTTAAAAATGCCAAGGCCCACACTCATGGGAATAAGGTTTTAGCTCCCGAAGGCCAGCCACCTCTCAAAGCAGAAATGGCCAAGGGTCTGGACCAATGCAGATCTATTGGCTTTTGTCCACTACCATGATCCCTCTGGCTAGGACAGCCCCAGGCATCCATGTTTCACAGCACCTGCCCACAGAAGCTCCACATAAAATTGTAAGATTAACGCAGCTTATTTGCATGAGTTCCCATGTTGCCAAGGATATTCCATTGATTGGAGATAATTGCTATCATCCGAGTTTCCAGCATCAAACAAGAACACATTTCTATGCTTCTTATGTCACCTAGTGCTGCCTCATTTATCCTCTCCTTGAAGCTGCAACTCTGGTAGTCGACATTAAATATTCCCATTTTACAGATATACAAACTAAGGTGAAGTGACTCACTTAAAACACTCAGCTAGACAGGACTGCCTTTAGAGCTGGAAACCAGATCTTGCAATTGCTTCTCCAGGGATCTTACCCCTGCTCTGGACCACTACGGCCCAAACACCTATCCCTACTTTTGGTCACTCTTGCAAGCAGTGGTTCCCAGCTTGATTGCACATTAGAACCTAGGGTATGACTGGAAGCTGCCAAGGCTACCATGGGGCAAGGTACCCCATTCCTCTCAGCTTTGGTGTGGGGTCCTGAGCATCCGAATTCATCAAGTTCCCCAGGAGATTCCTATGTGCAAAGTCTCCATAATCCTGTTCAACAATTACCAGAATTTTGCTTCCCTCTCATTCAAGGATTTATGTAAAGGTATTGATGTTTCATGTGTGTTTTAAAAAAATGTTTCTATATCTCAACTGTAGGAATATTAATACCTATTTATTTTAGAAATTTTTTTTCAAAAGGTTTGAAAAAAGAAACTCATCTGGAAACCCACTACTTATATTTCAACGTATTCTTTTCCAGTATTTGTGGATATTTCATTTCACAATTTTGATAATGCTATGGTGATTTTTTTCACTTGACTTCATGCATCAACTATTTTCCAATGTTACTAAATGTTTTCTAAAATATTTGAATATTAAAATACATGAAATGTTCTTTTATGTGTGTGTGTATGGTACTGGGGATTCAATCCAGGGGCATTTTCCCACTGAGTTATACCCCCAGCCCTTTTTCCATTTCATTTTGCAACAAGGTCTCATTATGATTTTCCTCATTCAGCCTCCCAAGGAGTGGGATTACAGGTGTGCACTTCCACATCCAGCCCCTTTTTATTTATTTTTAGATGTCTAAGTAGCCCCAGCTGTCCTTAAACTTAGGATATTCCTGTTTCAGTCTCCTGAAATAAAGTGTTCTTAAGATAGTATGGTCTGCAATAAACAACAATTATCACTGAACTGCAGATTTTTCTTAGTTTTTTTTTTCTCATTTGTGTATTCTTATTTTTCTATAATGAATCAGTATTTGTTTAACTTCTGTTTAAAGAAATTTCTTTTGCAGTGCTGGTGATTGAATCCACAGCCTCATGTGTGCTAGGCAAGTGCTCTACCTCTGAGTTACATTCCCAAATCCTTCTTTTTTAAATTAATAAAATCATTGTAATGGCCACATCATGTTTCAATGTACTCATATACCATACATTAATTATTTTTAATGTTGAACATTTAGGTTTCTAATTTTTTGCTTTATAAATAAGTCTTCCATGAGAATCTTTGTGCCTAGATTTTTGTATACCACCTTTCTGGGAATGCAGTTAATAAGCGAGCATAAAATATTTTAAGGCTCTTGATAAATATTGCAAACTTGCTTTCCAGAAAAATATGCAAGTTTATGGTCCCATAAGTGGCATATCTGGGGAAAGAAAACTGTTAGTTTTTGCAAAACTCTGTATTTCTTTTGTGATCTGTCAATTTATTGTAGCCCTTGGAGCATAACACTAATTTTGTCATCAAGGCCCATAAACATGGGACAATGCAGCTTGATGACAAAATTAGACTCATATTTATTCTTTAGAATATTTCTATTGATGAATTATTAATTTTAATTTTATGAGTTTTATTATATTAAACAGTGAGTACTTAAAAAATCACAAAAATTAAGTATTGAGTTTTTTTTTTAAAGATGTGGGCTTCATTTTAATAGTTCATAAGCCTTAGAAAGTATTCTCTCCAGATTATAAAAGGTTAGTTAAAACTCCTACAGGAACAATCTCGGACAAGCAGAAACAGCTGACTTGGAAGCTGACAGCAACACACAACTGTGTGGAACCCGCAGAGCGGGCTGGCGCCTCCTCCTGGGGCCTGCACTGCAGCGAGGTGACGGCGCCCTGCCCCGACCTGGCCCAGGCGCCCTCGCTGCACTGCAAAGCAAGCTTCCTCTCCGATCCCCGCCTAGCACACGTGCAGGACAGCAGGACGGCCTTGTTGATCTCTGGGCTTGTTCAGTCACTCCGGACATTTTCCAGGTGGTTGTCGAAATCCATGAGCGTCTCATAGGACCCCCTGTCCAGGAGCGACGCCGAGATCCTCTGCGCCTCCGACCAGTTCTCTCACTAGTCATGGTGTGGGTCTCTGCACCGCACCTGTTCTCGTGGAGCTCGTACGCGTGGATCGTCTGCACTCCGCAGTCCATTGTGAATGTGGTGTTGTCCACCATGATGAGTACGGTGTCAGTGAAGCCCTCGGCGGTTCTGGAGGCCACCTTCTCTGCGACCTGGTTGGGACTGGCATTCTTGACTCGTTCATTAGCTTGATAGTAACTGCCCATCACATAGCTACTATCTTTGCACCGTGAATCAGTCAGGGTGAGGGCCACCTCCAGCATGGGCACCAGGGCCAGCGTGCCGTGGAAGAGGGGATGCAGTCCAGGAAGAGCGTGTGGGGGGCGCCCGGGACGCCGAGCGGCAGGTGGTCCTTGCGCGGCTTCTGCTCCTCGGCCAGGAGCAGCCAGAGGTCGGTGTAGTGCGGACACTCGGCGCCGTGCAGCAGCATCTTGCAGCAGGCCTGTGTGGTCAGCTTCCCCGCCCCGCACCCCGGGCATGCTGAATGCAGTGGACCCCGGCGGCCTGGCCGAGCGGCAGCTCAATGGAGAAGCGGGATGAGGCAGCGAAGGCCCTTGGCGCGGGCCGGGGCTGGCAGCTCCCCAAGGCGGGTCGTCTCCACCCCCTCTGAAGCCGCCGCCTTCCCACCACGGCTGGAGCTGCTCCCCTTCTCCCCAGCCCGCTGCAAAGTGGGCGCCTCAGCACTCACCGGATTGAGTTTTTAATATTTATTGAAAAGCACCAAAATTTTCAACATTTACTGGTTTTTGATGTAGAAAGTCTAGAAAAGAACATCAGAAATAAATTCCCATATGAACTACAATGAAAACACCAATACCATTTTACCAAAAAACAAAACAAACAAACAAAAAAAACTTTACTTCAATTATCACACCTAAGGCAGTTTGCACACATGACAACAGTATGTTCCATCCATACTCACACATCACTTACACTGACAGCACATCTTTTGCTTTCCTGGCCTTTTTGCAGGACATCTCAATGGTCTTGCTGTTTTGTCAGGAGATTCTTATTATATAGTGCGAAGTTAACAGGAACATAAAATATCAATAAAATAAATTATTAAATTCTTAATATGCACTGTGTGTTTAGAATACACATCAGCATTTTCACATCAGCTGTGTACTTCCTTATAAAACACAAGAGATACCATCAGAAATAATTCCTATATGAACTACAATGAAAATACCAGTAGGACTCTCCCACAAAAATAATTTTTGCCTCAACCGTCACACCCAAGGCAATCTTCACACATGACAACTGCATTTTCATACACAAGTATCACTTACACTGATAGTATGTATGTTTTGTTTTCCTGTACTTTCTTGTAGGGCACAGTTGACATCTTTTTGTTTTCCTATTGTCATAGTAGGTCTTTGAGATGCTGTACCTGCCTAGTCACCTGTCAGCTCACCAGTGTGCTCCATAATTTTTTTGCATAGTTCCCTGGACAGAAACATTTTGTTTTTCCTCTGATGTAAGTGATCTCTTATGAGCTCCTGTCCCAATTCTCTAAGAAAATTTCTCAGTGATATTTTGCACTTGTTATTTTCTTTGTAAACTACCAAGTTATTTATGCCACACGTTTAGGATCAAATAAAATACAACCATTGGCCAATGCTTTGTGTTTCAAGTGACATCACTGTTGCCACATGACTCATCAACAGCATCTGCTCCATGTTCGTTTTGCTGTTGAAAGTTTCCATCTCAAGCTTCCATTTTGTCGAAGTTACCCTACCAATATTTCCATCACGGTGAAATGTTGACATCAGCATTACCAGTTTCCTTTTCTTTAGCATATAGGAGGCCAATGTTATACCTTTCTGAAATCCAAAGATTATGCTACAAAATTCACTGTTTCAAAATTACAACATTCCATTTGGAATTTCTGCTTTGTTCCTATGTACAGTTCCTGCACTGGTCATCTTGTTCTGTGTTAGAAAATGTCACATCAATTGGAAACCAGTAAGCCAATTGTCAAATGTCAAATTCTGATTAGTTTGGGAGATGGGAGCAACAAGTCTGTTCACAACATCATTCAGCTGCGTTTCAGGATAAATGTCTACATTGAAAGCATAACAAGTCTTTGCATCTTCAAGGGCATAAAAGCCAGGCATCGTGGAGCATGCCTGTAATAGCAGCACTTGAGAGGCTAAGGCAAGAGGATCGTTGCAAGTTTGAGACCACCCTAGGCTACAAAGTGAGCTCAAGGCCAGCCTGAACTGCATTGTGAAACCCTGTCTCAAAAAGAAAAGGAAAACAAAACAAAACAAAACAAACCTCAAGAAGAACAAGGACATAAATTTTTATGCTATACTTTGACGCATTGCTTTTCCATAAGTCTTTTACTGTCCTGCGATCACCATGAGAAATCTGTGCTAAATGCAACAGACCTATGAATGCTTTCAGTTCAGATAGTGAAGTGTCATAATAAATACATTTTTGAGCCGGGTGTGGTGGCGCATGCCTTTAATCCCAGCACTCAGGAGGCTGAGGTAGGAGGAGTGTTGTGAGTTTGAGGCCCTCTTGGGCTACAATGCGAGCGCAAGGCTGGCCTGAGCTACATAGTGTGACCCTGCCTCAAAAAACTAGGGCTGGGAGTTTGGCTCAGTGGCTTAAGTGCCTGTCTGGCAGGCACAAGGCTGTGAGTTCAATCCCCAGTGCTGGGAGTTTGGCTCAGTGGCTTAAGTGCCTGCCCTGGCAGGTGTGAGGTTGTGAGTTTGATCCCTGCAAAAAAAAAAAAAGAAAAAAGAAAAGAAAATTTTGAATACGGCTATTGGTGCATACAGAATGTCTTACTTGCATTTCAACCTTTGTGTGTTTCACAGCATCTTGTAGCATTCCATCTGTTACAATTTCCAACACTGAATGGCAGTGCTGGCCTTCTATCTGATACCTTTCCCCCCACCAAGACCTTCACTATATTTTTGGACCTAGTTCTAATTTGGCATTATTCCATTTCATTGTGTGGCCATTTCCTAACATTTCTACTAGTCAAATATGTACTCACATTGCTATTTTCCTTGTTATCTGAGGCAAGGAGGTCTGTATTCCTGTGTCTGTATCTGTCAATTTTTGCTCCATTTCACTGTCACAGGAACTTTGGCTCATGGCCAATGTCAAAGTCATCATCATCATCATCATCGTCCACCCACACCACTCTTCTGTAATAAAAGCATATATTTTACTGTAATAGATCATCTTCATCATTCATGCATGAGTAATTTGATGATTCATTTTGACCTCCAAAACTTGCAAATCTGGTTTTTCATGTGCCATTATACTGAATTAGGCCACTTCTACCAGAAAAATCAAAAGAAAACTTTTTTTAAAGAACAAATCCTGAAGTGGTGTGGGTCTGTTGGACCCTCTATGGTGCTTGGGTAAACACTGGCAAAACGAGTTAGACGGAGCACAAAAGGGAGTCCAAATCTCATGTTGACACTTTTGTACATGTGCACACCCCTTGCTGTTCATCATACCAAGTGAGTAAACACATACATTGCTTCCTGTATCCCTCAGGGGAAGGTACTGAGACACACATTCACCTACTCTAATGCCAAAGTACAAATTTACAGTAGAAAAGAAAGGAATGGGTCCACTGGACCCAGGTTTATGCCTCAAGGGTAATTAATGAAGTTGGATGTTTTATATCTTTATTGGTTGTTGGTATTTCTGTTTTGGTGAATGTTCAGCTTCTGAGCCTGTTTTGTTTTGTTTTGTCTTGTGACAGGGTCTTGCCATGTAGTTTAGGCTGGTCTTGAATTCACGGCACTCCTGCCTCAGCCTCCCAAGTGCTGGGATCACAGGTGGGCTTTTGGGTGTTAACTTTCTTTCTCATATGTTAAGTAAAAACACATTTTCTGTTATTTGGTTTTCTTTTTTTGTTTTTTGTTTGTTTGTTTGTTTTTGTGGCACCGGGGATTGAACTCACAACTTCACGCCTGCCAGACAGGTGCTTAAGCCACTGAGCCAAACTCCCGGCCCGAGTTTTTTGAGGCAGGGTTGCACTATGTGTTCATTTGGTTTATAAATATTTTATCTTTTAATTTGTTTTGTCAACATAAAGGATTTGATTTTATGCTTAGAAATATCCTTGTATTCAGTAAGTAGCTGATTCATTTTTTTCCACAGGTCCCTATGAATAAATGCCTATTTACATAAAAGCAATTAATTGAGTTAAGCAGAAATACATTGCTTTAGACTAAGAAACAATTCATCTCCTACAGGAGCCCATTTGGAGTTATCAAGACTATCTCACTTTTTTATGGTAGTAGGGGGGCTTCAACCCATGGATGTTCTACCACTGAGGTACATTCCAATCCCTCTTTTTTTACTTTTTATGTTAAGGTGGGGGTTTCACTAAGTTGCTCACTGAACCTGTGACTCTCCTGCCTCAGCCTCCTGCAGAGCTCGGATTATAGGAACGAATGCACTACCATTACAGGCAAAACTACATTACTGTTATAGCTATACATTCCTTAAACTATCCCACCAATTGCAGGGTAATGTAGACAATGTGTTGATAGTTTCCACCTTTGTAGGGCAAAACATATTTCGAAATGAACAATACAATATAATACCTCACAAAAGACTGCTCCACCCCTAAACTAACATTGTCTGCCCTCATTTCATGCTAAATTCAAAAACAGCATAGCTCTTAAGGGGCTAGTGCTAGGCTTCCCAGCCCCAAGCTGCTCAAATTTTCCCTGGTCCCATGCCTTGGGGACAGGCTCTACTCCTGAAGTAGGCTGATCCTGGCATGTAGTATTTGGCATATATGTATATCAAATTATTTGTGATGTATCTAACACTCAAATTTAACTGGAAGCCTTGCATATTTACTTACTAAACTGGCAACCCTAGCCGGGTGTGGTGGCGCACACCTTTAATCCCAGCACGTGAAAGGCTGAGGTAGGTGGAGCACTGTGAGTTCAAGGCCAGCCTGAACTACATAGTGCAACCCTGCCTCAAAAAAAGCAGGGCTAGGGGTTTGGCTCAGTGGCTTAAATGCCTGCCTGGCAGATGCAAGGTTGTGAGTTTGATCTCTGGTACCCATAAGTAAACAAACAAAAACTGGCAACCTTAATCTTGATGTTTTCTTAGTGTCAATGTTGGTGTCCCTGTCTCAGGAGTACCCACAGGGAGTGCCAGTGGTTACTGGCATCTCATATGAAGGAACTTTCTTACTTGCTTCCAAAGATGACTCTGCTACCGACAGGTGGTCTCTTCCTTGTGCCTCAGAAACAGTTTTGAAAACCCTCACTGAAGCACATGGTATTTTGGCACATGCCTGTAATCTCAGTCCTCTGGGAGGCTGAGGCAGGAGGGTCAAAAATTCAAGCCCAGCCTGGACAACTTAGTGACTTGGGAAAACCTGTGTCAAAATTTTAAAAATTAAATAAATAAAAAGGGTTGGAGATGTAGCTCAGTGTGAAGCCCCTGGGTTTAATCCTCAGTAACAAACAACCCAAAAGCCAAACCAAAACAAAATCACAGTCTTACCTATTCATGCTCATAAACCAAGATTTTTCTCTATGCATCCTGGGCTTCCTGCATTTTCTCCCTCCTTTCCCAGGACTCATGAGTCTTCTTGTGGACCTGTGGGTCAGGACGAGCCATGCTGAGTGTCAGTCAATGTCTGGCTCGGGTGCCCTCAGCTCACTGTCTGTATCTGTGTAAGTGACCCATTATTCCCTCTGACCTCTTCTGCCTTTGTCGCAGATATATATATATATATATATATATATATATATATATATATATATATATTTGATTCACTAATAATTGGGTTATTTTCCAGAGTCTCAGGTTAAAATTCAAGTTCTACTGTGGTCTGAGATGGCTGAGTGACAGGTGGATATGGGTCATAGTGTCACCGGTAAGACAGTCCTATGAAATGATAACTACCTGGATTAGCAGATACACTACAATGTTAGGCCATGTGTACAGGCACATGCCTCTAATCCCAGCTATTTGAGAGGGTGAGGCAGGAGGATTGTGAGAGTAAGCCTAGCTTGGGCAATTAGAAAAACTCAGTCTTAACATTTAAAAAGAGCTAGGAAAGTAGCTCATAATAGAGCACTTGTCTAGGGTGTGTGAGGCCCTTGGTTCAATCCCTAGGGCTGCAAGAAAAAAAGAGGGGGGTGCTGAAATGAGAGGAAGCACTTAGCATGCACAAGCCCTTGGGTTCAACCCCCAGTAGTCAAAGAAAAGAATACAATGTATTTCCCCAGGAACAACTAGAATGGCCCTGTAAGAGGTCTCACTACAATGTATCTTTCCAAGGGAAAAAAAAAAAAGAAATGCTGGAATGACCCCCTGTAAGGTATGAGCCCTCTTTGGTGCAGGCCTTTCTAGGAATATCCTTCCCATCTCAGTGACAGATATTCATGTCCTGCCCTCCAAACTGTCCCCCACCAAGCTCCCCAATCCTCCTATCCCCCATCCTCCCAGTGCTGGGAGTCTAACCCAGGGCTTCATACTACTAGGTAAGCACTTTTCCACTGAGTTACCTTCCTGGCACTGTCTGGGTCCGTTTTCCCCTAAGGCAAGTAGCCCCCCCCCCCC
>RJWM01014492.1:0-11295 GCA_004363535.1 Dasyprocta punctata | reverse complement strand
ATGATGCAGGAGCCAGGTCAAGTTGCTTTGAAGGTTCTAGGTGGTTCTTCCATGCTCAGGAGCTTAGTGTCTGTGAGAAAAGAGGCCACAGAGTAAGGGGAGGGGAGGAAGGCAGGTGAGAGTGAAGAAAGCAGACAGCCCAAGAGAGAGCATAAGTGCAGGCAGGTTAGAGTTTGGAAAAGCCAGTGTTGGGCAATATGTGTAATTTTTTTTTTTCAGCACTGGGGATTGAACTCATAACCTCGTGCCTGTCAGACAGGCGCTTAAGTCACTGAGCCAAACTCCCTGCCCTATGTTGGGCAATATGAAGGGAGAGCGGTGATGGTGAACTGCCATCTCCCACTGGGGAGGCTGACTGGTCCTCTTCAGGGCCAGGTTTCATGCTGGGCTCCTGGCCACCACTATATCCATTTCTGTGTATAATAGATACATAATGTCCTTGCTGATTATTTTATATACTTTAACTCTGGTTGTCATGGTTACATAAAGTTAAAATGTTGTAAGACCATTTGTGAAGTTGGAAGAGGAATCAAGGTATTGGATGGGAATAGAGTTTGAGTCAGTTTGAGCACCAACTGTATACTAAGATCTGAGGTAGGATTTTGCCTTAGGGTGGAGCAGTCATTAGTCTCATCTTTACAAATAAGAAGGAGGCCGGGAGGGAGAACTTAACCTCACCCACAGTCACAAAGTAGCACACACAGGAGCTGAAATTAGAACTCGGACATCTAGAGGAAGCATCTCAGTGTACAGAAAAGGGAGAGATGTCACAGGTGTGGGTGGGATGAACAGGATCTCTGGAAGGGGCACTGACTGGTGTTCTTGAAATGTGAAGATCCTGCAAATGAGGCTTGAAAGGATATGGATGGGGAGCCTTAACTATAAAAGGGACTGATATGTTCAAGTCTCCAATGTGCAAGTGCGTTTCTGCTCAGCAGATGGGACAGGAGTAATGTGGCAACCGTACAGCAGCCAGTAAAGGCCAAGATGTGGTTCCTGTCTATCCCCTAGTGGATGAGACAAGTCAGACACTCCTATGATGTGACTGCTAAGCCCCTCAGCCAGTCTCGAGAGATCATCAAAAGCCTCCTGAAGTAGCACCTGAGTTTATCCAAGAAAGGACGGGTAGGAGTTAATGGCAGGAAGGCAGGAAACTCCTCTGCCAATGCTACACTGTTTTAGAAGTTTTAGCAGATAAGTCCCTTCCCTACTGCACATACTGTGAGTCTTTTCCTTTGCTAGGCTTCTTTCTCTGTCCACAAATTATTACTCCTGAGCTTCTCTGTAGCCATTTATGGTTTCTGTCATGCTTCCCTCAGTTCAGATTTCTTTTGCCATAGTCTAAATCTCAAAGCCTACTCTAGGGCAAACAATGACAGTATGTTAAGAGTGAGAATCTCTACTATTTGTCCCAGGAGGGAGAAAGGACCTGGAAATGGGCATAACTATTTACACATACCTCAGATGTGCACTTCAACCACACACACACACATTCCCTTGTATTTATGAATGCTGTTAACCAAATGCTTTTGCCTGTTCTTCCAGACACATGACAAGATTGACTTTACTGTAAGCCCCTGCCCCTTGTGACTTGCTTTGGCCAATGAAACAAGCGCAGGAGTGATGAATATCATTATCAGGTAAAAGCTCTGAGGAAGTGTTCAGTTTTCTTGATACATGTCCACATGCAGCAGCCTGGGTCTCTGACTGAGTGCAGGAAAGAGCTCCTCTTGACCAACAGTGGACATATCATGTGATTGAGAGATATACTTTTGTTAAGCTAAACCATTGAGATCTGGGGTTTGTTTGCTATTGCAGCACAACATACCCAATTCTGACACATTTTGTCAAGCAAAGTTTGGCAGCACCAAGGTCTTTACCCGTGAAGTATTTAGCAACCTGAGTGATTCAGCTTCTTTCCCATCATGATGGATACTCTTACACTCTCCTTGCAAGTAAAATAGCCTATTTGATTCAGCCTAAGTTCAAAATATAGTCACAAAACTAGTTATAAGACACAAGGCATTTGCTGAACTATTTAAAGACATAGTCTAGATATCTTACACATGCCCCATGTGCCCACACATGTCCAAAAGCAAGCCACTAATGAATCTCCTTTCCCTTAGACAAGATGTCAGGTTCTGCTCTTTAATCAGAGCTAGTGAAATGTTAGGCCAACTTCATGATCCTGGACTGTAGGCTTGATTCTGCCATTTAGGAGTGAATGGCACTGAACAAATTATACCTTTGAGCCTCACTTGCTTTATCTGTAAAATGGTGGTGATAATAAAAACTATGTCATAGAAAAATAGCAACTGCATACTTGCTGGATGAGCTACTCTGCAGAGAGAACAATAATGTGTGTGGTGGTGCTTTGAAATGAGAAAGCTCCATGCAAATATTAGCTGATTATATTTTTAACAAATACAACAAACAAACACAATCCCCCCCCCAAAAAACCAAGTACATAACCAAAGAAGTAACACATTCAAAATCAAACCAACCTCCCAATGTTTTCAAGTCTTAAAATCGAGCCCAGGTTTATATTTACATTTCTGGGGGTGGGGGCAGGTAAAGTATACCACATCCAAATCTCCTTCTTCAAATAGGACACATTACTTATTAGCTGATGACAATGAGTGAAGACAAGTACCATAGAGGTTAAGTCACAGTCAATCATTTTCAAGTCCAGCAAGCACCTAGCAGCATTGGTTTCACTCCATCACTTTCTAAAGAAACATCCAGGCAATGGTGCCCTCTATCCTCACTCAGTCCAGTGCTGAATCAATTTCAGTTCATCAGTGGAGCTGGAAGCCCTCTATTGCTCAACGCCATCTCTACCCTTTTCCCCATCCAGGGAAATGTCCCCTGCTACCTCTGTGGTCTTTGTAGTTGTTTGAGCTTCTCTCTGTGGACAGGACAGTTCCCTTTCCAGCCCCCGGGGCAGCAGCAGCGAGCTTGCTTACAAGAGGCTTTGCCCCCAGCCTCCAGGGATGGGCCTGCCGAACTACACAAGGCACAGATTACCACCCCACCACCCTATATTGTAAGTGCCTCAGGGACATATGCAAGCAATTACAACCTGTAAACTGCTCGTTAACTGTTCTGTTGAGGGAGTAGCTAACTTCGGTGGAGGGTGGGTGAGGCTGTGGACTCAGAGGAGCTGGAAGCTTCACTGAAGAACTGGCGGCATTTATGATGAGACCTGTAGGACTTGTGGGAATTTGGCAGGTGAAAGCGGTAATGGTGAGGTAGGGTGGGAAGAGGTTGATATCTTTCCTCCTGTCCCAGGAAATGATATTAACACCTACCACTACAGGGTTTTAAGACGCCTTCATAGGTGAAGAGTAAATTGGCACAGTAAATTGCTGGTACCATTTACTAAGAATACAGGAGAAAAGATGCTGGGCTCAAATTCTGAGTCCACAACTTGCTGGGTGTAACATGAGCAAGTTACTTGTTTTTGTTTTGTTTTGTTTTGAACCTCTGAAGTGGGTTTGATGGTAGCACCTACCTCACAAGACTGTTCAATGATTGTCATTTATTGAGTCCAGTGTTACCTTACCTGGATTCTATGCGGTGTTGAGCACCTATTTAAAGGTCATACAATTAGCAAGTGGCAGAGCCAAGTCTGGAACACACGTCTAGTACCTTAGCTGTCTTCTTCATCTCACTGTCACACTATCTTTCCAGAGATTGTATAGCAAGTAGAATCGTGCTTACAGTATGTTAAGTGAAAAGAGATCAGCAAATTGCAATAATCAGTGTTCGTACAACTGTGTGTGTGTGTGTGAGAAACTAATCCATAAATAGGAAAAGCTAACAGGAAATGTAGCAAATCGCTAAATAAAATTGTATTTGGGTGTTTTTTTTCTAATTACCTATACTTTCTACATTTTTAAAATACACATTTTATGAAAATAGTTACCATGGTATTTATTAAGTTGAAAATAATTATGAGTCAACAACTTCTCACATTTGAAAATTACACTCTGGTGTTCTTTTCCGTTGTAATCTTACTTCCCTGAACGGAAACTCTGAAGCCCTCTCAAAGGCCAGGGTAGGAAGCAGGTACCGCAGCCATGTTCCCCACCCACCTGACAGCTGACAACCTGGCCGCTGGACCGGCTGTCAAAATCAGGCCTGCGACAGGGAAGTTCCAGGCCGAATCCGGGCTACCCCCACCGCCTAGGGCTTTTTGGACAGCGCTCCTTGAGATCAGTTACTCCCCCCCTCCTTCTGAATAGCGGCCGAATGCTCTTTTTCCAGTTCTGGCTGAATTGTCGGCTTCAGCCGGCGAGGACGCCTGCCAGGTACCTGGTTCGGTGAGCACCACCCAAACTGGTCAGGCTAGTCTGCCCTGTGGCTGTTTCTGCCAGGACTTGCCCGGGAGTGTGTTAGAGACCCACCCTTCTCCACGGCAACCCAGGTAGGTAGAAAGGCAGCTCTGGGCACTAGCCTGGCAGTCAGGCCAGATGGGTGGAGCTGAATTAATCTAACCTGGAATTTCAACTTGGCCGGCACAACAGGTGAGGGAGAAAAGCAGCAGAGAGAACGAGTAGTTTGGCCACTTAGAAATATTCTTGCGCCTGTCCCTTACCCGCTGCCTGGGACGTACCCCAGGGTGACTTTTCAAAGTGTCTGCACCGGGTTCTAGGGCTCGGTCGCGCCGTGGACCCTCAGAGACTGTCCGAGCCCCTCCTGAACGCTGTCCTCCTCGGTTACCCTCCGCGACGCGCCCGTCCCCCTCCTCCGGGAGGCAGGGCGGGGGTATCGGATTAGTCTTTGTTTTCGACGCGAAAAGCCGAGCGCCGCGCCGGGGAGGCTTGCGATGGCAGGGCCTCGGGGTCCGCCGGGGCAGGGCGCTCGGCTGTGACTCGCGCGAGGGTGCCCCGCAGTCGGCCCGAGGCCTCTGCCTCCGGGCACCCCATTCTTACCGGCCAGGCAGACTCGGTACGCAAACGCGCGATGTCCCCTATTGTCCTGCCCCGGAATGAGTGAGCGGCAGGCGGGAGAAAAGGGCTCAGTCGGGCCCTGAGCTCAAGGTTCCTGGGGGCGCCGGAGCTGTCCCGGGCCGCCTGGGCCCTCAGAGAGTGGCAGGAAGTGGGGACACCAAGGCCCACTCGGCCGTGGGCCTAGGTTGGAAGGTCCATGAGCCCCGCCCGCCTCGCTGGCCCCGGCTGCAGCCCCGCAGGAGGGCAGGGCCGGCCGGCCCGAGGGGGGCGGCGGAGTCCGCGAGGGCCGGCCGGGGCAGCGAGGTCCTGCAGGTGCAGAGGCGCGGCGGCCGGCCGCCCTGCCCCCGCCGGCTCGCCGGTCGCCCCCTCGGACCCCTCCCCGTCGCGGGGCTCCCCCTCGCGCGGCCCCGGGCCAGGCGGCGGGGCTCGGCGGGGCCGCACGTGCGCGCCCTCCCGGGCGGGGGAGTCCCCCGGCGAGCACGTGCCGCGGCGCGCGGGGGGCGGGGAGTCCCGCGGACGCCTTCATTGCTGCTGCCGCCGCGGCCGCCGCTGCCTCTTCCTTCCTCCTGCGCCGTCTCCTCCTCGGCCCGGGCGGGGGGCCCTGCGCGTCGAGCTCTGCTCGGCCGGGCGCTCCGGGAGGCGGGCGCCCCAGGCGGCGGCGGCGGCGGCCGCGACGGTGGTGGCGGTGGCGCGGGCCGAGAAACTTTGCCCCTTTGTGCGCTCCGCCCCGGAGGCGGCGGGCAGGTCGGTGCAGTCGGTGCCTTTCCGGCTCCGGGGTGGGGGAGGGGAGGTGTGTGGGGGCCGGCCCGGGGGAGGGGACGGCCCGGGGCCCGCGGAGGCACCGCTTCTTTGTGGCTGGGGGGCCTCGCGGGGGTCTACGGGTCACAGTGTGGCGGAGCCGAGCGGGGGCGGCGGGGCGGGGGCTGCGGAGCCGCCGGAGCCGAGCGGCCGAGGCCCCAGAACAAAGGAGCCCGAGCGGCGGCGCGCGCACAGCCCGGCCCGCGCCCCGAGCGCGCCCCCTCCCCGAGCGCGCCCCCTCCCCCCTCGGCGACGCGGGCCGCCCTCTGCTGCCGGGCCGGGCCGGGCCGGGCGTAGGCTCCCCGCAGGCGCGCCCCCGCTTCCAGGCCGCTTTCGTGCCGGGGGCGCTGGACAGCCCGGACCGAGCGAGGCTTTCTGCAAACTTTATTCTGAAAGCTCTGCGCCCTGGCGCGGGGCCCTGCGGCCTCCGGTGAGGCGGTGTGGGGGAATTTTGGAGAAACTCACAAGCGCGTGGGGGGCTGGCAGCGGGCAACTTTTTCACAAGTCCCTCCTGGTCCACCCGCCTTGAACTCGTCGTCCAGGCCTCCTCAGCACCAAGTCTGGCTCTAGTCTACCTCCCTGCTGAGTCCTGCCCGAGGTTCATTTGAGCTAGCCCCTCTCTTCCCCCATTTTCTCTTTTCCCAGAAGCAGGAAGAGGTAATACATGAAAGTTGTCCCTGAGCCCAGAGTGATGCGCATCCCCTTTCTGTCTCTTTTTCAGGCAGCTCTGCCTTCCCCATCATCCTGACCCCCAGAGGAGAACTACCTGGGGAAGACTCCACCCTGCTCTGCCCCACCGCACACTCACCTGCTCACCTCATGCCCGGGTCCTGGCTGGGTGAGGGTGAAGAACCCACCCTGCCAAGATGATCTCTTCCTTGAGGGCTGCTGCTGTTGTCCTCCTGGGCCCCAGCAGGTGGGAAAGTGGCCCTGGAAGCCCTGTCAGACTGCTGCAGAGGAGGTGAAGAAGTGTCCACCCTGGAGACGGAAGCTCCCTGCCTTCCACCTTTGTAGATTATTGACTGTTTAGGAGCGAAGGACCTGTTGGTGGACTTTTGAAGGCAGCAGGAAACTTCTAGAAACTGGATTGTGGTTCTGCACAGGACCTATGTTCTCCTCTCTGGCAGTGTCAGCATCATGAACCAGTTTCAGGTGCCCCTGGCCGTCCAACCGGACCTGCCAGGCCTTTATGACTTCCCTCAGGGCCAGGTGATTGTAGGGGGCTTCCAGGGACATGGGCTTCCTGTGACTGGGAGTGAGGCCCAGCTGAGAGGGAATGGAGATGGGCGAAAGAAACGGAAACGGTGTGGTACTTGTGAGCCCTGCCGGAGGCTGGAAAATTGTGGGGCTTGCACCAGCTGTACCAACCGCCGCACACACCAGATCTGCAAACTTCGCAAGTGTGAGGTGCTGAAGAAAAAAGTGGGGCTTCTCAAGGAGGTAAGCTGGCTCTTGCTAGGCTCTCCATCCTTTCCTTGAGAACCGTGTAATCGTGAGGGTTCTGTTAAAAGACTCATCCAGTTAAACCTATCCTCCCACTTCTGATCTCTTAGTTCAACTTTGACTGGGCCCATAAATAGGAGTGTAATTGACCTTGAAAGTCGCAATGGACCATTTTGTGGGGCTGATAACTTGTATGGGAATAACTGAGTCCCAGAGAATGCTGAGATATCCCCTACATCTTGAATCTTTGCATTTGATGCAAGGCAGTGATATCTAGCTTAATCTCTAGAAGTTTATTCTGCTTGAAGATTTAGATACTGTATTTTAGGTCACGCTAGTGTCTGGGAGGCATGAGTGATGATGGTGTCAGGGATGGGGGGCTGCTGATGGGCTTGGAGAGAAAGCTCTGGCACAACAGGGTGGTTTTATGCTTTTCACGTGGGAATGGAGATATTTCTTAAACCTTTTCTTGGGCACCATCCTTTCTTTTAGATGTCAAGAGCCAGTTGAAACTGGGAATTTAGTGTGAAACAAGTGATTTGGTTTCCTGTGTGGTACTGAGTACTTCTGGAGGTCAAAGACTTTTTAAATCTGTTTCCAGAACCTGGCACAGTCATGGCACCAAGTCATAGTACCTGGCAGGTAGTAGGCACCAAGATATTAGTTAACGAATGAACGATGTGGTTTTGAGGCACTGGCAGCCCCAAGGAATAATATACCCTCTTTATTTGGGGTAGAGGAGGAAAGAAGTAGTTGGGAGGAGAGCATCAGAGTTGGGGGAGAAATGGAGGGGCTGTGACCTGTATTGTACATCTTTCCTTTCCATTCTACTGGCTTGAGGTTGGTAGCAGCAACGACAGCAGAGTTGGCAGAAATAAGGACAAGCGAAGTTGAGCAGTTTAGTCAGAGTGGTGTAGCGGCTGAGGTTGCTACACGCAGTGGAACTGGCGCTGGACAGAGACAGCGGCCTGCGCTGTCTCCAGGACTCCCCCGGCTCTGCCTCTGATTTGTCCTAGAGCCCAGACAACTCAGGCTTCTCCAGGTCTATATTTTCCTTGGGGAAATGAAGGAGTTGTGCTTGATGGCCCTTGAAGCCCCAAGCTGGGTGGGGAGCCACTGTGCTTCTGAGAGCTGGGGCACCTGTGGCTGTGATGGGCTGGCGGCGTTTACTTGGGATTTCCCTGACCGCTGAGTGCTGAGCTGTGCCGTGAGCTGGTGGGGCTGTGGTCCCGTGGCTAGAAAAAAGATCCAAGCCTTGGGGGCGGGGAAGTGGGTGTTGCTGGGATCTTTCTGTTTCTTCTCACCTTCCCTTATCCACTGCATGTCATGACCTGGGGACCCCAGATTTAGTGTCTGATTTACACCGTCTCTGGTAAAACAGCCATCTAGAGCACAGCCGCAGCTCCCCACCTCAGAGACGGTGTCAAGTCCCTTTGTTTTGTTAGACTCAGCATCCTGCTGCCCCAGTGCCCTCTAGGTCCTCTTTGAAAGGGGATGGGATCGCGTATAGGCTTCAGTTCTGGGCATGAGCACTGGTGTTTTGGTGTAAGGAGAACCTGCCCAGTGTACTTTGTAAAGCTTGATTTCCTTGGCTTCTTTCCTTCTAGTGCTTATTTGCTTCCTCAGTCGCAGTATCTCACTCCATTCTATCCCATAACCAAATCAGAGGGGTGAGGAGACTGAGCTTTGTGGGATGGAGGTTCTTGGAACCGTTGGCCCTCATGAATGATGTGAAATGCTGCTTTTGGCAGTGATTGGGCATACCTGAGTGAGAGGGGCTGGGAATGATTCCAGGGCCTTGTTATCCTTGTTTGTAAGCTGCTAGCCCAGGCTGCTGGGTGGTCATGGTGAAGATACCTTGCATCTGGGTTGTCTGAGGCATAGAAACAAAGCTGCTGAGAGATGTCTGCACCCCTGTGGCCTTTGCTGTGACTGGCTGCTCCTTTAAGCCCCCAGAGTCTGGTAAAACCTGGCTTCATGGCCAGAGTCACCCCATGACAGAGGGTCTAGTTTCTGGGGAAACAGTGCAGTGGGGACAGTGAAGTGAGTCTTTTCCTTAAAGCTAACTTTTGTTGACTCAAAGAGTAGTACTTTGTTCTAAG
This sequence comes from Dasyprocta punctata, assembly GCA_004363535.1. Classification (NCBI taxonomy): domain Eukaryota; kingdom Metazoa; phylum Chordata; class Mammalia; order Rodentia; family Dasyproctidae; genus Dasyprocta; species Dasyprocta punctata. Next base: position 1,997 of record RJWM01014492.1, on the reverse strand, counting down.
GAAAAATCTTTTCTACTTCTCAATATTTAAAATGTGCTTTCTTATATGAAGAGAAGATGTATCTAGAAAGATAAAAAATTTTGAAGTCTTCACTTTGTACAGTACAAAACAGTAACTAGTGGCTCACTCCACTTTTCTTTCTTTCTTTTTTTTTTTTTTTAATTGGTTTGTGAAGACTGAAAGCCTGGGAACAACTGCCCAGGCAACATTACGTTTAATGGGCATGTCTCTGGCACAGTCTCAGAACTGAGATACTCTGCCTGAGCAAAATGTTTAGCAGACCCTGGGGACCACTGGGAGCCTAACCATTAGATCTAGTAGTGCAAAGCTGAAGGAACTCCTCCCAGGGCTAGGAAGGTCATTTGTGCCCTGATTCTTCAGGTGGGGCAGGAGCCTCAGAAATCTACTTGCAACTTTGCTCGCTGGCATTTGCTCCACTCTGTTAGAGTGGCGGTGCTTTTTCTTTAGGCACTCTTTCTTTCCATCTTGGCTCTATTTCTCCCAGCTTCCTTTGGGGCATCCTTTGAGCTGCCTGCTGATAGCCGTTTTGTATCATATAAGGGTGGAAGCTTATCATGGTTTTATTGTCTTCCTCCCAACTCATTTTTTTTCCCAGTGAACATTTATAGAGGGTGCTGGAGAACCCCTCTACTGAGAGTTGTATTTCAGGATTTTAAGACAGCTCCCTAGGGCTAAGTGACCATTGTGGATCCTAACATGAAGTTGGTAGAATCTATAGATAGCAAACCTGAAGGGGTTCACTTCTGCACCATATTCTTCCTTCCTAGTTCCAGGAAGGATTTAGATCCTAGGCTGATGTCAGAAGCTTTTTGATTCACATTTTTTTTTTTTTACCTGAGTGGTAGTTTTGTAGCATAATGAAGATAACTGATTAAAAAAAGTTATTAATTTCTTGAGCATCAGTTTTCTCAGTTGAAAGATAAGGGTAACCCTTTTTTGCAGGGTTGTTGTAAGGATTGAATGAGAGAAAAGTATGCATAATGTCTAGTACATAGTAGGTAAGCAGCACACTGTGACAAATCATTCCTAGAACAAGTAGAAAAGAGTTAATCTTTATGTATAAACAATGGTGCATTTGTCTGAGTTGGAAACAAGCAATACAAATTAAATGTTTATCTCAAGACATCCCCTAGCTTGCGAAAAGAACTGTGGGGCAGAACCTTGGGGCCAGGCAAGAGGGGAGGAGCAAGGAGTCATCATGATCCTGGGCATGACTGAAAAATTACTCGTAGGTGAGGGAAATAAAGGCTTAAGTGAGTACCAAAGGAAAATGATCATTTATGAAAAAATCTGAGTAGAAAAATACATGCATCAGTTTAGGAGCATGACTGAGAACATTATGGGTGAAAACTAAAGAAATACACAGATGTATGATTTGAGAATACTTTTTAGCCCTTAGCCAAGTAAATTAACAGGTGAACACATCTTTTTGTCATATTTGAGACAAGATATGTCAGAACTGGTGGTGGTTCAATACGATCAGAACCTTTGAGTGAATTCTTGCCCAGCCTGCTTGGTAGCTTGGTTCTTCTGAAGTTAGAGGGAGGCTGTGAGGAGAGATGCTCTCAGGAACAAAGGGAAAATTGATTGGTGAAGTAGAAGTGAGGAGAAACTTTAGATTAAGACACTGTCTGAATGTTTGTGAGACCTGAGAGAAGGCTGGGTAAGAAGAAAATTATTGTTCAAAGGCAAGCAGATTTTAACCGTGTAACCACAGGCTCTAAAAGACAGGTCAGCTGGAGGGATAGGTTTGCTTTTTTAAAAGGAAATGCTGAGCCGGGCGTGGTGGCGCACGCCTTTAATCCCAGCACTCAGGAGGCTGAGGTAGGCGGAGCGTTGTGAGTTCGAGGCCGGCTTGGGCTACAACGTGAGCGCAAGGCTGGTCTGAGCTACATAGTGCGACCCTGCCTCAAAAAACCAGGGCCGGGAGTTTGGCTCAGTGGCTTAAGCGCCTGCCCTGGCAGGCGCAAGGCTGT
>RJWM01014491.1:0-50434 GCA_004363535.1 Dasyprocta punctata | reverse complement strand
CAAGACAGCATGAAAGGCAGCCACCTTTGAAAGCGTTCTTTCTCAACCACGAGCACTGGACACTGTTCAATAAGCCGTGGCCCAGGCACTGCCTCAGGGTGGGACATTTGAAACCGGCCATCCAGATGGAACAACAGGTTTCCACAAGCCCCGCCTCTTGAGTACAGACTGTGTAGAAGGTACCCTGCTGAGGCATCCCATTCCTCTGGACATACAAGCTGCTTGAAGCCACTGATACACACCCTTTAACTGACAGCTTCTCACTTGCTCTTGGGCTCTGGTGGTGATGGAAAATTTCACCACCAAAGAACATGACATAACTCTGAGAGCTGAAGAGCTCAGTTCTACCTGGGTTCTTAGTAATCTTGCAGAAGCCTAGACAATTTCCAGCAGGGCACCATCATCACATGGAGATGGTACATCCAAAATCGAGCCAGGCCAAGATGCTAAGAAGTCAGACAGCTCCATTAGCAAGTGGCCAACCTATTGGTGAGAACAGAACCTTACCCTCTCTTAGCACCTAGAACCATGAATTACAGAGGTTCCAGCTGGAGGCATGGCCTGGTTTACCAATCATTTCACAAAAGTTGAACTCTGATGGAGTCCACCAGGGCACAACCACTCACCCCAAAGATAGGCACTTCTGAATCAAAACTGGAAGAGGATACTTAGCCCAATGAATTGAATTTCATGTGGGGATGATTGGTATTCCAGCCACCTGACCACACAAGACTTGCTTCATCTTTGTCGATTCCTGGGTGGTAACACATAATCTACCAGCTTGGATAATGAAATGATGGAACTATTAAGAATCCCCAGCCTAGGAACAAGGACTATAGCAACAGTTTGTTACATGGAGTCAGCAGTCTTGGTCACTTGTATTGATGCTCACAGCAAAGGACCTTTCAAGTAAAATTCCTGAGATGACAGAGCCAGTAGAAAACAAGTTGCAACGGTTATCCACTGGGTACCTCGGCAAACCACAGAAGCCCAACTCCAGTGACAAAATGGGCCAAATCTAGGGGAGTAATCCTTGAAGATGCAGAGCCCAAGAATGTGGTACAATCTTGCAATTTTCTGCCAACAAATCCAAGCAGGAGAACAAAAATTAAGGCATCCTGGCAAGGGACATCAGGGGATCGAGGTTAGGCAGATTAGTCATATTTAACACCCAACCATAAATTCTTCTGGCGCTAAACAGCAGCAGAGAGCTACTCTGCCATCCCCATTTAGCGAGTGAACTGGCTGTCCTGAGGAAAAGTAGTTGCCATGAGTTCGAGTACCCTACCCAATCCAATCATATCAGGGCCCTTCTTTTACAGCATAGGTCACAAAAACAGTGGGCATGACTGCTTCCAAGGCATATGTTTGCATTCTTTACACCACCCATGAGCTAAGGCAATGATGGAATAAAGGAATGAGAGACTAAAGAACAAGTAAAGAGACGTCTGGAGAGAGTAATTGCATGATGGGATCCTCACATCACTAAGGCGATCTGGACCCTCTTGCTACTCTCGGGAAGGGAAGGGGAAGTGCAGCGTGGCATGGACACTGAGGGGCACCGAGCTTGAAGGCAGAGGGCAAGGAAGTCAGTTGGTCAGGCTATGCCAGGGGAACCCCAATCTCAGCGTATCCAGCCACTCCTTTTCCTTTTCCTTCTGGTACATCTTGCCTGGAATGCTTTGTGCGCCATGCACAGATCTCCCCGGCCTTGCACTCTAACATGGACATGTCGTGCTGCCCCAGGGTGATTATCTCCTTTGGGGCTCCACAGGAAAGGAAGAAAAGGTCACAGACGACCACAAAACGAGGCTCCCCGACAGCATTGGGAACTCCTGACTGTCACACAGAGGCAGGTGAATTACTGGACACGCAGAATTTCTACAGGACACAAAATGACTGGGACAGAATGGTTTGGACAAACTCAAGAGCAAGGTGTTTCCTTAGAGGCAATGGCCCCTGGGCTAGGACAGGTGGCCTGGGGGACCATCCTCAGATACTTCACAACTCTAATAGCAGGACAGGAGTTTCTCTGGCCTCGGGAGGAACAGTTCAGTTGGGGGAAGAAATGTACTGCTATCTCTCCCTCTTCTCCCTCCCTCAGAACCTGTCCTGATGCTTTTGCTAAAGTCAACCGAGCCACACAGAAAGGAGGAGGAGTGGCCTGAACCAAGCTGGACATGCTAGCCAGGGCTGAAATCCTTTTCAAGCCAGCAGCGGATGCACACGCCCAGCAAAACCACGGACAGACGTTCAGGCCTTATATTGTTTCAGCATCACCACCTGTTATGATTTAGCTCCAGAATGTCCCCCCACAAAGTTCTTGTGTTCAGAGGTGTGGCTTCTGCAAGGTGCTATATTCACTGGTGGTTAAACCACTGATGAGTGCAGCACTGACTGTGCTGTTGGGAGGTATAGCCTGGGCAGAAGAGGCAGGGTACTGTGGGCGTGAACCGGAAGGTGCACCTCCCTCAAAAGCTCTTCCCGTCTCTCTCCATTTCCTGGCTGCCACGGGTTGAGCCTCTTTTCCTCCACCGCGCCCCTCTGCCATCCCACTTCTTTCTGCCTTGGAGCCAGCAGACCATGAACTGAAACTGTGCGCCAAAATAAACCTCTCTCCTCCTTTGAGATGTGCCCTGGGTCTTGCATCCCAGCAACAGGTGACTAAGACACCTGCCTTAAGACTGAGCTGGGTGACTGGATCTTTCCGCTTGACACACAACAAACACAATGCCCAGCATCAACACCTGCTGCACACAAACACCAAGCAGAAGAAGCATGGAGACAATAATGGAAGATGAAGTGGGTCACACAGGAACCTGAAAGCTGAGTAGAGACTGCAGACACCAAGCCAGCGTAATGAGTACAATTTTACAACTGGAGTGCATGTGACCACCTACCTGGTGTTGGCAGAGTCTCTGGCCACACACTGTATGAGCCCTGGCACTGACACAACTCACAAAAGTTATATCTTTCCAGGTGCTCCTGTGAACTTCTTTCCAACCTTTTGATGCTACTGCAAACAGTAATTGAGAAATGAGATAATTCAAGAAAAATACTACACACAGTGAATGCTAGAAATACATAGTAACTTTTTATTATTTCATCCCATAGTAAAATATTAGTAGACAAGTCGATTTAACACATAAAATTTATTGTAAAGAAAGACACAACTTTGACTTTATTTTCATTTCGGAAAGTCTATACCCCGAGGAACAGACTTCAGTGGGCCTCCTCACATTCCCTCGCGTAGGCTGCCCTCACCGACCTCTGTCGCAGAGACCAGGTAGGTCATATTTCTAAGCCAAAGCAGATATAGTGCCCTTGCTGCCAACAAAAATACCACTAACATCTTAGGATGCTATGGTGACTTCTCATGTTGATTGAAAACCCCAGGGGCTGCCTGCCTTCCCCAAGGTCCCCACAGTCCCCATAGTCACTGAGGCTTCTCCGAACAGCTTATGCCTCATGATGCCACGGTCCTCCTTTACACAATGGCCCACCTCGTGGAGGATGTACATTTCATGTATACCTCACAATGAGCACGGAAAAATAATCTGGGGAGACGATTTCAGAAAATGACTCTCCACCTCAAAACATCCCTTTTAAACGCATTACTGCATTGCTGAGAAACATTGAGTTTTACTGCCATCATGTGTGTGTGTGTGTCTACACGTGTGTACATGTGTTTTATAAGAGGGATCTGGAAGCACAGAAACAGGTTTAATTAAAGTATGGAGGCTACAATGTTGGAGGGCTCAAGAAGGCCTCAAGGGCGCCAAGACAGGACATTTGTCAAAGATGCCAGCCGGCGTTGCTTGGAATGGCCATTCGAATGCCCCCTGGGTTCTTGACGCTTTAAGTCATAACACAACATGCAGAGTCGAGATCACCGTCCCATGTTACAGATGAGCTAAAGCAAATACAGACAGCGCTACCATCTGCCCAGAAGAAAAGCGAACTGGAACTCCAACCCATGGCTCTGTTCCAATGCCCGCACTCTTTCCTCCATTACATGCCGCTTCCTAGAGCAACAGTCAGGGACAGTAGGTTTTATAAAGAAAATGCTCATTTGATCAAGAAATGAAAGTATACTTCATCATGAAATGTAATCACTTGTGTTTATAAGAGACAATCTTTCTGAGAGGAGGGGGCAAAGAGGAGGGAGAGAAGGAGAGAAAGAGGAAGGAAGGGAGGGAGGGAAGAAGAGAGAAAGGGAGGGGGGAGAAAGGAAGGAAGAGAGGGTAGAAGGAAGGAAAGAAGGGAAGGAAGGAAGACAGACAGACTTCCTTTAAGTGCATCACTTACCAAACTTCATGGTTGCTAATTAACCGCATTTCTAACTGTGTGAGTGAGTGAGAGAAGGAAAATAATGTAGAAGAGACAGGAAAAAGGCACTAAGCAAAGAAGAGAAAAGGCACTTAGAAAACAGAAGACTTTCTGTGTTTTGTTTCTCTTGAAATACTAGAAGTAACTTCCTTATCAGCAAGACTCTTGAGACAAGACCTCTAAAAACATCTTTTAAGGCACAGAAATGAGGCCCTATACTATTTGGGGGGTTTCTATATTAACTTAAGTCTTGCAAATCCAATAAGATTTCCTGATAGAATCCCGGGGGAGCCTGCTGTCTCCAATAGCAGCAGGAAGATTTATACTAACTGGATATGGCTTTCTGCCGGGCCCGCTCCAACAGCTCCATCCATCCAAATAGGATTCTAACACAGAAGCAGGGAATAAAAGTAGATCAGTGGGTGAGTGCCAGTGAATTCCTGGCATGGACACAAGAGGTGTATCCTGACTCATATTTAAAAACGCATCAGAATAAAGCAGTTCTTAGTGTTAGGAGAAAAGGCAGAGAAACAAAAAGGTATCATTCCCAGATTGACAAAGACTGAGATGCCAGAAGCAGTCGACAACAAAGAGTTTGAACCAAGCCACAAAGGGGTCTGCTGTTTGCTAATGGGAAACACATGCCTTGTTGTAGAGACAGACTGGCTTCTGATCTTCTGAGTGTATTCTAGGTACTAAAATAAGATGACAAAGGATGCTTTATGGGTGTTTCCATGGAGCCTCACTCTGCCAGTCGAAAAGGGTTCAATGTGAATCTGAGTCTTGCTCCAAGGCAGGGGAGCAGAAGGGTAGGCAGGGTAGAAAGGCCAGCACTGTGAAGGTCACCCACATCTTGTGCTGGCAGATGGCAAGGAGCCAGCTGAGGAGGCCCCACAAGAGGCTGGATGATGGAGAAAATCAGGCAGAGAGCTGACCAGCCTCCACTGGGTGAGAACACACTCAGTGCCCGCAACCTGAATAGGATCGGATTAGTAGGGCCAGGGAACTGGTAAGGAGGCCAGGGGCACGAAAAACCTAGGAGGAGGAATAAGATTTACTAGACCTTCAACTATAAATACCAATTCCAATAAACATAAACCTTGCTGGTTGCTCCTGGTCAAATACATTTAGATAGTACCTGGCCCAGGGAAAAATAATACAAACGACATGTCAATTTTTAATTTTCTAGTACTTACAATCATAAAAAGTAAAAGAAATAAGTGAAATTAATTTTATATCACATTTAACTTAACCCACATTCCTTAATCAACTTTCCTGTTGCTGAGATAGAATAGCAGACACCCAAAATTGAAAGAAGGAAAGGCTCAATTCGGTTCACAGTTTTAGCCGATTCAGTCCATGGTGAGCCATATCCAAGGCAGAAACATCATGGGTAGAGCAAAAGCTACTTAGTTCGTGGTGGCCAGGGAATAGATTAGGGAAACGGTGCCAAAAGGAAGGATGTGCGATCACATAAAGTACTCAAGGTCACACGTCTATCACCCTACAGACAGACCCAGGAAGATGCTCTACCAGTCAACTACGTACTTGTTAACCCAATGAACTTTAAACATTAGGATTAATGGTGACATCATACATCCAAAATATTCAGTAGATAATCAATACAAATTAATGAGAAACAGAAAATTTACCTTCTTTTTTATTAATGAGACAGTATTTTCTATTTTTGTGCGTTATCTTTGTAAGCAGTTTATACAATCAAGTGCCTGTAGCTACACGTAGCTAGTGGATTGTAGATTGGACCATACTGAATTGTAGTCTCCATACTTTCCCTTTTCCCCAATTTTATTTAAACAAATAAAAAACTCTGAAGAAGTATACAATCAACAAGAGTTATCTTCAAATCCGGATGAAGGAAAATTGGAACAACTGGGGAGCTTCTTTCAATACTGTTACAAAAGCGAAAACAAAGTTGGGGACAAGCTGACCCTGTGTTTACTGCTGAACAGAACAGCAAATGACAGCTGCTGTGAGATGGAAATCAAAGCTCATTCTCTGTTAGACTAGGTCAATACAGCTTTTTAATACACAGTGGGTGGAGTAATGCGTGTCTCCACCAAAGGACACGGTACATTATGCAAGGTCGGCAGAAGAGGACTGCAACTCACCCAATGGAGACAGGCCCCTCCCTGGCCCAGCCAGTGCTGTCTAAGAAGATTTCTGTCTGGAGCTGCTCAAAATCTTCTAGTCCTCTCTTCACATGACCTTGAAACAATGTGTGTGAGTTCTTCATCATGGTTGTGCTAACAGGAGTCGGCTTTCCAGCTCTCTGCGTCTGACTCATCAGCAACAAGACAGGTTCCCCAGGAGGAAGGGCACACATGAGATGAACCTAATTGCCCAGCCAGGATGGGCTCGCACTCCAGCAATCAGTTGGGAGCCCTTATACTGTCGGCTCACTCCCTCCTCCAGCTGCTAAGACACTCACAGTGATACCTGAAACTAGAATATTCTTTTCTCTTCAGACAATGCCAAATGTTATTCAGTAAAATATGTCACCCATGAGACAGCAAAAGGGCCATAACGCTGACCCCTACACCTAAGGGACAGAAGTGGTTTCCTGCCTACCTCTCTTACTACACAGCTGGTAGATGCTGGTTTGATCACTATCATGCACACATGTGCACACACACACACACACACACACACACAGAGGTATACCTAAGAGGAAGCACAGAATAATGATCATTTGTTAATAGGCCAGACATTGACTGCAACCACAAATTCCACTGCTAGCTTTGCTAGTTGTGATCCTCTGGGTAGATTAGTTGACTTCTGTGAGTAGTCTTTTAAAAAAAAATGGGGCTAATAACCATGTGTATATCACAGAGATATGTGAGCACTGAGACAAGTTCATGTACTCAAATGAATCCATTCAAAATTAAAATGAGAATAACTGGGTCTGGAGTGTGCTGAGAACTATAAAAGTGATCACTGTCTGCTACCATTTTTCAGAATCTCGTAAGTGAAAGCTTTGATTATTAGTAGTATTATTAAAATATTTACTCCTTCCTTCAAAGTTTGCTTCAGATATTACTTCATCCTGCTGGGTTTTTTCCTGATCAATCCCTACACCAGCACCCTATTGGCCACACACTAGAAGCAATCACACACGGACACGGACCTGACGTCCCTCCCTGGGCAGCGACTGCTTCTTATTCCTCCTTTTCTTAACACGATCACTGTGTGCAACTATCTGTTTCTGTTTCTCCTTTCCCTACATTCATGCTTCCTAAACATTAACGCACAGATGGGAGACCGGGGCATTAGTTAAAACACACATTTGGATCAGGAGGCCTGGGTGGGGCCTGAGACTCTCTTTCGAACATATTTCCACATGTTGTTGCTGCTGCTGGTCCATGGGCCATACTCTAAGTAGCAGCGATGTGGACCAGCCTGCATCTCAGTCCTAGGCACACAGTGCACACTCAGCACATTCTGGCTGAGCTGACAGAAACAGTGCTATCTGTTCCAGGAGTTCAGGTGCCTCCTTTCCAGCTCACACGCTCAGAATAGGGGAGGTGCCCTGGGCTCAAGGGAACCTTCTGAAGCATAATCATCCCCACATTAAACTCACAGGAAAATCTATGCCTAGCCAGGTAGCCACTCTGGAATATGCAATCACCATGCTCAGGGTGACCACTCTCAAGAGCAGGTTACAACATGTAGATTAGAAGTGGTGCACAGCCAGTAGAGGAGGCTTCTCAGGACTCATGGTTCAACAGGGAAGAGCCCAGAAATGCCCAGCAAACAGCTCAGCTGTCTCCTAGGGAGAGAACGGATCTCCATGGATGTGAGAAAGAATGAGCCAGCCCTTTTCTTCCATCTACCTTCCAGCAGATATGGCCACATCTGTCCCATGCTCACCGATGTGGGAAGGCATCAGGAGAACAAAGACTGTGCTGATATTACAAAATCGTACTTTTCCGTAACTGCTCCTGAAGAGAGTGTAGGACAGGGGAGAGTACACACTATTCAGAACCAGAAGAATTAGATTTAATCCCTAGGTTTCATTTCTATATTAAGTAGATATACATGAGCTCGCACTATGCATAGGTTCCAAGAAACACAATTTCTCTGCCCTGTGACACTATCCTTTGGGGAAGGAAGGCAGATGATACACTTGCAGGCAATAGATACACAATACTCTGTGAGTATTGCTAAGTGTTTGCATGGAAAGACAAAGGTGGACAGAGTGGTAGAGCATCAGAGCAGGCAGCATGACAAGAAAATTAGTTCTAAGGAGGTAAAATTCGAGCAGAGATATCAAAGAACTGGGAAGAACAAAAACATGCAGACACCTGCAGGAAGAATATTCCAGGCATCAGAAAGAAACAGCAAGACTACTGGCACCGTGGAGAAGGGGAGGAGGTGGGAAATGCAAAGCCGATGGGGGCAGACAGTAGTGCCCAGAACCACAGGGAGAGATTGATATATATACTTTTTTTCTGTGTGAGATTTAAACCTCCTGGTGGGCTTGTGTGCAGGGAAGTGGTGTGATCTGACCCACATTTTTAAATGTACTGCTGCATGGAGAAGAAACAGCAGGAGGCAAGGATAGAAACAGGGGGACCAGCTGGAGACTCACTGTCCAGGTGAGAGAGGGTGCAGGGCGAGGTGGTGGAGAAGATCCCAGCAGGACTGGGGACACACATACCGTACTGATGAAGGAACAGAGGGCGGCCCCTCGAACCTTGTGTGGCAAGCAAATAATGATCTCCAATGATGTCTGCATCCTAATGTCCAAAACCCGAGAGTATGTTGTCTCATAACAAAAAGAACACTGTAGATGTGATGAAAATGAGGATTTTGACCTGGGGACATTATCCTGGATTATCTATGGCAGTGGTGGCAAGCATGCTCCAGCAGGCTGTTTATATCACTGAAAACTCTAAAAGGTTCACCATCACTGATTAGGGGGAGGGGGGGTCCAACATAATTTTGGAACCCTCCTAAGGAAATAATGGAGGCAGGAGAGTCAGAGAACGAGAGATGATGATGACAGCAGCGGACTTGGTGACGTACCTCACAAACCAAGAAATGTGAGAACCCTCTAGAAAGTGGAAAAGGTAAGAAAACAGCACCCCTATCCCTACCCTTGGTCCCCAGAAGGGACACTGTGCCTCCAGCCCACCATGGACACCTAAATTGAAGAGCTCTGGAAGCACGAATTTGTGCTGGTCTCAATTGGTAGTTGATACGGTTTATATCTAGATGTCTCCCAAAAACCTCATGCACTCAGGCGTGCAGGTTTTGAGAGGTGACTGAATCAAGGTTGTGGGTAGCACCATCCAATAAGCTTGTAGCCCGGATGGAATAAAAAGGGGAAGAAGGAAGTCATGCTGCTTCCTAGCTGTCATGCCATGGACTGTTTCTCCTCTGCCATGCCCCTTTGCCATCCCACCCTGCCTTAGAGACAGCCCACTATGAACCTCTACAAATTGTGAGCTGAAATAAACTTTTCCTTCTTTAACTTGTGGGCGCCAGGTATTTTGTTACACCAACAAGAAAATAATGAAGGTATTTATTTGCTACAGTAGTAAAAGAAAGCTAATGCAACTGATTCTCTGTGATGCCATTTGTTAAGCCAGTTAGCAGTTCCTTGAGGTCATTCTGGACTCAAGGGGCCCATTGCCCTTCCAAGTAGCAATCACAAGTGGGCAGAGGAAAACTAATTTGAAGGAGATAAGAGCTTCAAGTGACCTTGCCCAAATCCCTTAATTTCTCTTAATTTCTCTGAGCTTATCTATCTCAAGGACCCAAGGAGACATTTTATGCAGGTGTTCAATGTAAGCCATTAACATAAGGTATTTGTTTTCTGATAAATCAGTCTCTAACCCAAAGGCAATGGTAGTTATTTCTCACAGACCATTTTAAGTCTCTTGTCTTCACAAAGCTCATTACAGTCCACCAGGCTCCACGGAATGCAGAGAGTAGCCTTTAGGGCAATAAATGGCAATAATTTCCAAGGAAACACAAGATCACTCAGGCCATGTCCAGTCAAGTGAACTGTAAGGAAAAATCCCACCCTCTTTGCTCTCATGACCTGATGCTTTGTTCTCCCTTCCAACCTTTCACTGCCATGAGCTGATAGCCAACAGCCAAGCAGTGAGCATAATAAGCATTTGATTTCCTGGTAAGTGATCGGTGAGTTTGAAATGGCCTCGGAGTCAGAGAATCCATGCTCCCATCAAATGGAGGGTCCATTCATCTGCTCACAGTACGGACATGTGCTGAGCGCTGGCAGGGCCCAGCCTGGCGCTAGGCACTCTGGGGAGAGTGGGACACGAGGCAGGCCTGTGACCATGGACCTGTTCTTCCTGCAATCACTAATCTGCCCAGGGAGGGAGACTCATCTTCCCAAGGTTCGAGTCCTGTGGATCTGCCGCTTAAGGGGTAATCTTGGGCCAGTTCCCAAACCAATCTGAATCTCAGTTCCATCATTTATAAAACATGGGTTATAAATAGGGAAAGCATTTTGCATAATTCTTGCTGGTCACCAAGGGCTCAGTGACAGGTTCACTTAATTGTTACTATTATTGCTGTTTAAACTGCACTCCGATGTTTAGTATATATTATTAATAAAATCTCTATTATGACAGAGTAAATAAAATCCTTCCTTCTCTAACAAAGCTTTAAGGAATTTGGGCAAAAGTTGCATTACCTGCCTTCGTGTCTCTTCCAAGGCAAACACACCCAATTTCCTACCATTCCTCAGCATAACTTAACTCTCAGAACACTTTCTATCCTCACTCTTTCTTCCCAAATATATTTATGTTCAATCACAGTTCTTGTAAACTAAGGCCCTCAGTGGAACACAGTGCGCTGACCAAGGTTAAATATAATGGTAACATTATAGATTAAATATTTAGCATTAAACAATTTAGCAATCATCATTTCAATTATCCCAGAAAGTTCCAAAGATCCATGACATGTTCTGGTGTGAAATTTCACTGAAGTATAAATTTCAATACCCCGGATTATACAGCCACTGTCTGGAATAGTTGTTTAGGTCCCAAGTGCTTAGCATCTTTCGGGCAACAAAGTTCGAGGTCCCCCTCCTTAGCCCTGGGGGCAGTAACACACATAGAGTGATTACAAACACAGGTTCCTAGGGAGAATTTGCCATCAAGCAAGGGAGAATACTTTAGTAAAATTATATCCCCAAAAAATGAATTTGCTCAAGAAACATAGGAACACTCATAGAAGGGTGATTTGAACAACAAGGAGCCATATAAATATTTCCACATTCACAGTTGTGGAGTTGGGTGGAGATCTCTAACTGAATCTTCTGAAAATGTTACCTGCCTTCTGCGTACAAATCAATGACACCCAAGAAAGTTCCAGGTCTTCTGTACATGAAAGTGGGATTACAGCCCCTGGGCTTGCACCCAACTCTGCCAGACACTGCCTGACCTCGAGAAATCACCATTCCTTTGAGGTGTCCATAGAACCAGGAGACTGGATTATGTCAAGGATTCTTAACCTGCTGTCCAGAGACAGATAAATCAGGAGAGATGTTCATCCACTGAAGGTTTAAGGATAGGGATACAAGTATTTGTTGGGTAAAAGAGTCACAGTGTTTATTAAGGTTTAGGCATTGTGGTAATTGCTTTATCTAACAATTACTATCCATAAAAATTGCTAATACTTAAAAACTTGCTATGTGCTTCATAAATATTATTTAGGAGTCACAATATTTCCATGAACTAAGTACTATTACTGCTCCCATTTTACCAATAAAAAAGAGTTGAAATTCAGACAGATCAGATAACTTGAAGTCACCCAGTGTGTAAATAGCAGAGATAGGAATTCCACACAGGTCTGAATCCATAGAGATTGGTCATATCCTCTACATTACATTGCTTCCCAATTAGCTCACACACCAGGTAACTGCACTAGTTGATTATCACACCACAGTGTGGAACTGTCTTTGATTTGGCCATCTGTAAGCCAGACCTTCTCCAAACTTAGCAGTGGCTGGCAGGGACTGTTCACTCAAATTAGGAGACCCAGAGACCGGTCCAGCATGAGTGGCCCTGCCGTTTGCAAAGCTGCTAGCTCTGAGAGCTAGAACGCAGGAAAGACACCATTAGGAAAACGAAGGTGATCACACTTACAAATAAGCCACATTTCAGGTTTGTGCTAATACTATTTCTGTTTGCATCACCTTCAAAAAGCAGTAAGACCTGAGTATGCTGTAAAGACTCAGATCAGAGAGAATGCTACAGGTAAAAATTCATTTCTTACTTGGTTTTTACATTCAGACTCATAAATTATCTTGTTCAAGGGTTTCTGCTTATGCAGCAAAGTTCCCTTCTACTACATTTCCATTCTTTAGCAATGTGACACGGACTTAACTTCTCCCAGCCTTCTGTATCTTCAATCTAAACTAGAGGACAATGGACTTTCCATGAATTAATAAGCTTGGAGGACCTTAAAAATCAGAAGATGAACGTGAGCCACAATTATCACATATGCTTACCCAGGGAGAAATATTTGCATACCGAGAGAAAATAATTTTATACCAGTAACAGAAACTAATGCTGTAATGTGGCTAGAATAAACAGTAAGTGAGGAGATTTGCTGTTGTTGTGGTTGCTGTTGTTGTTGTTGTAAAGGAATACTGTTTCATTACAGACTTGGATATATGTTGGAAAGATCTAGAGCCAGGGCCTGGAACATGTGGAGGACCCAAAAATACATGCACTCTCCCTCCTTGCATGATTTCGCACCAAATTCTCTCGCTGCGATTGCTTCACTCCTCCACCTCTGCTCCTCCGGCCACAGGACAGAACAGGCCTCCAACAGCTCTTCACTTTGCAGGTCCTTTGCTTGAAGCCTCCAGGCAAGAAACTTCTGTTTCTCAATTCCAGCTCCAATGCCCCAAGGAACAGAGTGAGAAAAGCCCCTGGATCAACCAATTGTGGTTGGTACAAGAGGAACCTAAAGCCCAAAGCCGCTGCCATGGTAACTACAGAGAAAGCCAAATACAGAAGCAATTTCCAGAATGGGGAGTGTGGCTAAAGGAGAAGAGGTCCAGGTGCAGACAAATACAATAATATGTGTCCCCTCTGCATTTTTCTTCCTGTTTCTTGACTATTTCCTTAAATGGGAAGAAATACCTAATTCATTGAATCTAAGTGCCTACCATCACCTCGGAGCCTGGGGACCTGGCCCTGATCTCTAATCTGTCTCTTCTTCATCTTCCCGCACTCAGTTCCAGTCACTGCATCTGCTCTTCATCAACTCAGTGACAAAAGCTGCTTCTCACATCAAGGGCTTTGCACCAGTTCAACTGAACTCCATCCCTCCGTCTGACACCTGCTCTCATCCTGTCTCCTTCCACTCGAAGGCCCTTCCTCCAGACCACAGCACTGATCACAGTGGCAATGGCAGGGCCAGGGAGCTTTTTACTTTCCTATCACACAATAAACTTAATAAGGGCAGAGCCTGTCTTTCCAATTTGTGTCTAACTCCATCGTGCCTAGTACAGTCTCCCACAGCAGTGAATGCTCAAAAAAATATTTAATGGTGAAAAAATATTTCAGGTGAAAAAATGAACCTGTGAACTAGGCCAAACCCTAAGCTTTCAGATGCAACAGTATTCAAAAGGGAGGAGTGGCCTAGAATCAAATAAAGTGTTTCTCACACCTCATTTTCCAACTCAAAACACTTGCATAGACAGGAACCAATTGGCAGGTGATGGCTGGCAAGGACAGCCCCAAACGCATAAGAGACTCTTTGTTACACCAAGGCAACCCTGCAAACAAAATCAAACTGTGGTCCACCAAAAAGCAGAGTTCCTGCAGTCAAAGAAGCCAAGTACATGTTCCCATCCCCAGTGCTTTTCTAAAAACAAGCTATTATTAGCCACTCATCTGAAAACCAGAAATCTCGAAACATCAAGGTCCTATTTAACCTAAAATCAAAAGATGGATCACCAAATGGTGATTGCTTGAGACCCACAGCTCCCCACGAAATGTAAATAACTCTTTCTGTGGTCTCAATACTAAGTGTGGCTTTGGAACATGATCTGTATGTCATAAATTTAAATTATTTCCTTTTGATTTGACATTAAAAAAATGACAGCTATCCCAAATCGGTCATGAATCATGCCAGGTGGTGAGGTCGGGGTGGGGTCCTCCTAGTTTACTTAGACAGACAGTGAAATATATTGACATGTAGAAAACACACCCAAACCAAGGCTAACCTTTGAGAGCCAAAATTCCACTACCAAGTGCCTGGAAATATATATCTGCAAGTGGAATATACCTAACAAGAAATCCTATATCAGCAATCTTGTTTTTACTTGAAAAAAAAAACACAAAACCAATTCTAATGGGTGGAGAACAAAGTATAAACCATGCCATTATTTTCAATACTGCATTCATAATGGCTCCTAGGCCTGTGGACACTTCTTGTGCTCTGCAGCCTTTGGAGCCTTTGGGCAGTCTTTAGGTGACCTCTTCTACTAATCCAGTCTCAGCTCCAACAGTGGGAACTACCGCTTGTACATTCCCCAGACGGCCCCTTAATTTGCCAATTCTTTCCACAGAGGCCTCTTCTTCTGGTGCACAAATTTAACTTTTTAATGGGGCACTTAATTATACACCTTTTATTTTTGTAAGATTCTGTATTTTGAAATAGGGAAAAGAGCCAGAGATTTAGCTCCATGGCTTAAGTGCCTGCCTGGCAGGCATGAGGTTGTGAGTTCAATCCCTGGTACCAAAAAAAAAAAAGAACAAGAAAAAGAAAGAAAGAGGGAAAAGAATTTGTTCGAGGTAGAAACTAAAACTAGAGGGAACTTCTTCTATCACTCAGATTTTTATACCATCCTGGGCCTGGTGTGTAGGACACATGGCCCCAATTCTAGGAAATAAATTGATAATCAACCACACGCAAGTCATGATTTTCAACTTTTATAAATGCTACAGTGTAAAAGTACAGAGTAGCATGCTGAGAACATCATGATGGAACATCTCATTCTAGCTAATATTTTGGCACCCATGCCCCTACATTTTTTTTTCAAAGCAAATGTTAAATATAGATCATTTTTTACCCACCTGGGTTGGATAGCGCACATTCGTATTGTAAAATATCCTATTGTTTTACAATAGGAATTTCATCTGTCATTTCCAAAGCTAATTTCCACAGACAAAGGTGTTGTTTGTCTCAGCATTTTCCTCAGAAATCCCAGGAAACAATGGTAGGCAAGCGAGCTGTCACTGAACCACAATTGGCCACAGATGAAACCACGAAATCATGTTTTCTGTATCTCTCTGAAGCCGGCACATAAGCCCTGGCCGAAAGGCAGCCACTGTTGAGAGCTAGATGAGGTCACCACATCATCTCAAAAGCACAAGAGAACGTGTGAAGAAACACATCCCAGATTTTTCTTTTTAAATTCAGAGTCCTGCAAATTGTTTGCATTTATTTATTTTAAACTTTTGAAAAACTGTATTAGTACACGTTTGTAGTATATGTGATTTACAGTCATCTTGGGGGTGGATACATGGACAAACTACAGCTCATTTCTACTTTTTTTGTCCTTCAATCAGATTTTATTGCTATATTTTAGGTATACACAAAGATCACATTCATCAAGGAGAATTTGTACCTGTACAGGATATAACTTGATTCATTTTTTCCCATTCCCTTACCCTCCCTTCAACCTCTCCTCCCCACCCCATTTATAAAAGCTTTGCTTCCATTTCTTCTTTCTTTTCTCACTTTTTTTACTTTTCCTTTCTGCAAATGGTTGAAATAGCCCATCCACCGAGATCTGGATGAAATCTCACAACAATGTCATTTGAAAACAATGTCACTTGAAAATCTCCCCCAGATCCATACCTGCCCCGCTCCTTAGGCTCTATATAAGATTGGCTAGGGATTGCAAAACTCCATATTTAATAGAATTAGAAATCACTAAGACACACAGTGTTCTAAGTGGGGCTGTGTTCCTGGGTTACCTCTGTTTCATTTGCTATCTCTGTTCCAACCTCCCACCTCCGCCACTGAGCTTATCTAGACATGAAATCTCAATGCTTTTCTCAGTTTCCACAAAAACAATCCACTCAATGTTAAGTGAAATAAATCAGACACACAAGCTTAAATATCACATGGTGTCTCTTAGATGAGAAAGCCAAATAATAATAAAGAGCAAAATAAAAGGTAATAGGCCGTAGGGAGATAGATCTTTCTCAGATGGGAAGGGAATCAAGAGACGGAGGGAGGGGAGAGGAATGGGAGGGGAAGGGGCTGAAAGAAGGAAATACAATGCTTCACATTGTGAACTGCAAACATGTACTAATAAAAATTGTGAGTAACATTTAGAGTTACTAAAGAGTAGCAGGTCAAAAAAATAAAATGAAATAAAATAAAATAAAATAAAAAAGCAGGGAGCACAGCACTAAGCTCACTGAAAATCTTACATTAAGCATGACAGTTCCCAATGTCTGCAAGGTTTCCTTACTGGTCTTTTAGAACACAAAATATCCAGTCTTCCACCATTTTTCCAAATTCTCTCTCTCTCTCCTTCCTCTTATCTCTACTCCTCTATCTTCTTTTCCACCCCTTCCCAGGGCTGAACAAAATACAAAGTCCCTTCATTTTTTCATGTACAAAAGATTGACAATATTTTCATGTGACTTGGGTCCCCACACAGTATTTTTGGCATTTCACCTTCTACTTCAGCTGAGCTATCATTGTATTATTCCCCTCCCAAACAGAAAGTCTGCACCAGCTGTAGACCCTGCAACATCTTCTCCTTTGTATTATGGGATCCTATGAACCGAAGACCACCATAGGGCAGCCTAGTTACCCTAAGACCACCTACTGGTGAGCACCTTCAATCTGTCTACACAGTCTGTTTCTTGTGACTCCATTTTATCCTTGTGGCTCTGAGGTCTAGAAAGATACTTATGGATCATTTAATACCACCTTCTCATTTTGCAGAAGTACAATGAACTGACATTTCCAAAGCCACAGGGCAAGTTAATGACAAGCCAGGATCGTGCCTATCCTTGCCAGGACAGTACTGTCTAGAAGCCTTCCTCACACATACTCCTGGGCTCTCAGAGTCTCAGTATTAATCCAGGTAACTGAAAAAGAGGTCAAAGTACAAGAGGAACATGGTTATCTTTGGATTCCTACCTCCTTCATAAAGGAGGCAAAGTCTTCCATTGTATAATAAGTAATAAATGCCCCTGGGAGTATCAATATCCAGGTTTAGTGACTAAGATCTGTTTCTCTCCTGAGAACAAGATTCCAGGGAAGGAAAGGATATGGAGAATATCAGGGCACTAGGAGAATGAAAAGCAGTTACAATAAGCTCTTTGGTCAGATGGAAGGTAGAAAAAGAGCGAGTGGGCTTGGCCTGCCTGGCAGGTTTTCATGCAGACATACAACAAACAAGTAATTAAGTTTCTGTGTTTATCCTCAGCTTCTGCCTGGTCTTTTCACAGTCTGACTTAGAATTTTAAAAATGAATGTGAAATCTAGTATATGTTCAAGTTCCAGCCATTTTTTCCCTGGTGGAAATCTGCCTTAATAATTTGTAAGCAGAGGAAACAATAGAAGCAAGTGTAACAGGATCCCTTCCTAAACCTATGCTTGAAAGAACACACGCCCCAGTGGAATCCTCAGCTAGCCATTGCTTAACTTTCTCCATCAGTTCCTACACGATGGGAGAGGTTTATCTTCTCAGTTTTCAGGGAAGAATGACTTCATCAGAAGTGAGCCTGGAAGCCCAGGCTTCGCATGGTGCCCTGGCAGGCAGGCAGTGCCCAGAGCAAGCAATGGAGAAGGCTCAGGCCAGGCAGGAAGCCAGCTCGCCACATGCTGTATCAGGACAAGCAGACATGGATCAGCACACAGCGCCCAATGACAGGAACCACAGAAGACGCTGGCAAGGTGGAGATGGAACTTGCTGCCTCCTCTTGGATGAGAACATTCCAGAAAAATGCACAGGCAGCTCTCGACAATGAGCCCCTTTGACCAATAAGGCCAAAGCACTCAATAACAGGTGACAACCTTCCAGCCATTGGGTTTCATACTCTTCTCACCTCAGCTCAGTGGACAGAAGACTGTGGTTTCTGGTATGAAAATACAATACCACTGGAGTTCAGGAATTCTGCAACTGATCCCCGCAGGGAGGTGACAGTGGACAGGTGACGAGGTGGAAAATCAGCAAATAAAAAAGAAAAGAAAAGAAAGGAATGCACACGGTGTAATCAGTCAACTCCTATTTGTGTGGATGGATGCCAACCTGTCAAGTAAGCAACGTAAACCACAGCAGCAAATGAGGCTGAGATACTCAGGTTTCCTCCCTGTCTTTCAGGGCTCCAAGTTGTACACAAAGGCCGCACCAGATCTGTCAGAGAAACTATAAATCATCTAATTAAACGACATGAAAACAGACTCATAGTGTGGCAGCTCTCTGATGAGCTGTCACATTGCTGTGAAAGAAGAACCCCAAGGGGAAACGCTCCTTTATTTTAGATGTGAAATTTTTCATTTCCTACAGACACATCAACACATAACACATAACCATATACAGACTCACATGCACAGACACACACACACACACACACACACCCCTATAGACTTGAAACCTCCTTGTACTAGTGCTATTTTCTTCAAAATAACCAAGATTTTTGCAAATACCCTACTCCACTATTCCTCCAGTACAGAGATTCTCTTTCTCTTCCCTCTTGGATATTTGTTTCAATGAAAAGATTTAAATTTCCCATGAAATATTTTAGAAATACTTCACACCAGCACTCAGAAGATAGCCCATATGAAGATGGTGCTTTGACTAAGGACACCTCTGTGACCAGGAGTAATTCTACGGTTCCTTTGTTGTTTCTGTTGTTGCGGGTGTTATTTTAACAAGCCCATAAAGCTTCAGCAATAGGTAAACAGAACTTGGCTGAACACAGTTCCATCGAAGAGTCTAGGTTGAGTTGCTATTTCTGTTCTTATCAGGAAGAGCTTTGATGAGATCAGAATGAGACTGAAGGAGAAAGAAGACATTGCACAAAGTGGAGGTCCTCGGGGGAGGTCCTCAGAGGAAGTCCTAGAGTCTGCAAATCCCCTCAAACTGTGTGCAAAACTATGCATATAAACTTCATGTTATCTAAGCCCCTACATACTATGAATAATAAGAAAACAAAGACAGTACCATAAAGGAGAACATTTTAAGGCAAAGACACCATCAAGACATCAAGAACGAGTAGAATAGTGGTTAAACACACTAGAACATGACTCTGCAGGCAGACCAATCTGGCTTTGAATCCGCACTAGACCTCCTCAAAGTGTGAGCTTGGGCATCTTACTGAGCTCCTCAGAGCTATCAGTCACTCTTCAGCAAAAGGAGGAGAAACAGGATGGATAAGACAGATCTCACTATACAACTGATTACTTTGAGATAAAAACAAGAATGCATTTCAGGAATAGTGTATTAACCAAGAACAGCCAGTCAGCCATAGCTGCCATTATTCTCACCAGTCATTGTACTTACCGGGTTAGTCACAGAAGTTAGTCAGGAAAGTGGGGCTGGGTTTGTTTCAGACTTGAGGAAATAGTTTATGCTCAGCTACAAACCAGCAAGGAAAATTCCCTCC
Organism: Dasyprocta punctata; assembly: GCA_004363535.1. Taxonomy (NCBI): domain Eukaryota; kingdom Metazoa; phylum Chordata; class Mammalia; order Rodentia; family Dasyproctidae; genus Dasyprocta; species Dasyprocta punctata. The sequence goes on along the minus strand of RJWM01014491.1, from coordinate 30,458 downwards.
ATGACCAATTATCCCCTACCTGGTTGCTAAAGACCCTGAGTGCAGCCTGTGTTTCTTTCCATAAACTCATGATAGGGGCATGTGAGGATTATTCTTCTAGCTCACCGGAAGGGAAAAAGAGAACTAGTGTCTTGGCGTGATTCAGGCTTTTGAGAAAGTCTTGGTGGAGGGGAACACGTGTGTGCCCACACTCACAGCAAATGCTCCCATATGACATTCTCCACGGCAGTGGCAGTGAGCCCGGGGGCTGGGGGATACCAAGGAACTGCCACTTTTTTTTTTAACTTCCATATTCAACAAGCTGATTTCAGTCACTATATTCTGTTCTAGGCTTTCTGTTGTTGCTGCTGCTGCTGTTGCTGTAAATGAATCCTCTCTTCTAACTAAAAATTAATGTTCCTCATATTTTAATACAGGTTTTTCTGCTTGTTCAATTCAAAACTTTATATATATATATATATATATATATTTTTTTTTTTTTTAAATGCTGTTGCCCTGTGTCACCCCATCAAAGGACACAACTGCTTTAGCCCTTGAGGAAATTGGCTACACAAGGATTTGATGGCCTTTGACAGAATCACATGGAGGGCACAGAGATGCCAAGATGAGGTGCACAGTGTTGGAGTCAAAGTACCAAGTTCAAGAAACCTACAGCAGGAAGGGAAATAGCAGCGAGCTTCCAAGATCATTTTGTGGGTTTCTCAGATCCCTGCTCCGGCAGCTCCCTTGAGTACTGATCAACATCACTTGGTTCATTTTGCAAGGGTAAGGATTGGAGAGAAAACAAGGGAAAACTGCTCCAAAGAAGAATGACTTGTTAATAATAATGACAGAATTTTTAATCCTGCAAATAAATCAATTAGTTAAAAGAAAAAAAGAGATTTCCACTTGCTTTCAATACCACCATTCTCACAAAAACTATGATTTATTGACTGATTATTATGTTCAAGGGTAAGCGTTTTTATAAATTCTAAAAGACAAATATCACTGTTTTCATTTGACAGGGGAGAAAACTGCCTCAGCAAGGTCAAGAAACTTGTCTAACGCTGCAGAACTAACAAACAGCAGAGCAAATTCTTACACAAGGATCAGTCTCATCCTCTTTCCAAGCTACTTAGCCTAACAATTCTATTTTCTCTACCCTGTGAAGAATTGTCTTCCATAAAAAAAATTAAAAAAAAAAAAAAAAGAATGAATGGGAGAAAAGTATTGGAGGTGGTATTTGTACAATAATTTTAGGAACGTACTCTTTGAGAAAGTGCAAGTCTTTGGTAAAGGGAAATACAGGTCTGTGTTGATATTCACAGCGAAAGCTGCCATGGCAGTGATAGCGAGCCCGGGGGGTGGGGGTGGGGCAGGACGGGACAGACACCGGATGATAACAGCTCCAGCAATCCAGATATATTTTACAGGACTATTAATATAGGCCTCAAGTGGTCAAAGGCTTTGCCACTCCCTTGAGGCAGGCAGTGATGGCCAATAAAACTTGCCTTGTCACATTTTAATGCCACATGACGTCACATACTAATAAGGAAATGCTCTCAGACCTCGGCGCTATCAGAAGGTAAGAAAGCGCGGTGGCTGACCAAGCTAACACTGGAGGGGGAGAAGTGGGGAGAGGCGGAGACAGGACCAGCTGGGAGTTTGACCGAACCCTGTTGTGCACCGGTGTGATCCTTAGTTCACCTCGGGTCTCAGGAGCATGGCATCTCCATTTGAGAATCGAGGTTCAAATTAAGAGCTCTTTCAAGCTCCACCACTCTATAGGGCTTGAGAGAAGTTACATTCAGTCAGTCACAGCACAATCCAGAGCCCAGTCACACCCTGTGCTGGGACAGGGGACAGGGCAGGAATCAAGGCAGACTCTCGGTACCTGCGCCTGGACCTCAGAGGCAAACGGACTGCTGTGAACTGAGACACTGCCCTGGATTATAACTTCTCTTCTCGTACATCACAAAGATTTTCACGCAAATGCAGCAAAACCTTACTAATGGTTGAACTATGGTAATAGTATGGGGGTGAGAGTTCTTTGTACTATTCTCTACTTTTGTGATGCCTGAAAACTTTAATCATAAACATTTAAGAGAGGGAGACAAGAAAAGCTTCAGGGACTTGTGCTTTGATAAAGATCCACGAAGTATGCTAGACCAACCTTCCCGTGGGAGACAAAAATGAAAGAGGAACAACAGAGTCATTAAATGATTTAAGACATGTGAAAGCCAACAAGATCTGGAGGAGGGGAGCAGCAAACCAAGGTCAGGGGAAGAGAGAAGGAAGACATAGCATTATGAACTGGTTTCCTTCCCCTATGTCGGCGTCTTGATGAGCTAATGAAACAGAGATTGCATTCAAGTCTGCTGGGGATAGTGAAACGGACCTGAGCACACCATTCATTTTAGATTGAGCCACACTCTAGCACAAAGGGAGAAGAGGTAGCTAACAGCCCTCGCAGAGGACTATGGGTCACCTTCTTATCCGACCAGTCTCTAAAACTGAAATAAGGAGTTTCCAGAATGCTCGGTCCCCATGTCTTTACAAAAGCAAACCCAAAGCTCTTCTTCTACAGTTGGAAAAGCTAAATCTTTACCTCACAATTTATGTATAAAACATTATGCAGATATAACCCCTCACACACAGTTAAAAATGACTAAATAGAGGACATAAGATGATATAAACAAAAATCAGTAGAAATAACAGAAACATAAACACAGCCACAGGGCCTCAGATACTGGAATTTATGAAATGGGCGCTTTGTTAAAAATCTTGCTATTTGTAAGAATATAAAATTATAAGGTTGAGAATTCCCACATAAAATGGGGCTGAATCATGGTCCCTGAAAAGATATCTTTACAGCCTAATTTCTAGGGCCTGTGAACCTTACTTTATGCAAGGAAGGAATAAATAAAGCCTTACTTGGAGACAGATTCTAAATTAAGAGCACTGAGAGGAAGATCTGTCATAGACTGTTGAGACAAAGCCTAAACATAATTACAGGCATCCTTATAAAAGAGCAGTGGGATTTTAATCGGATGAGAGGTGAAGATCAAACAGAGAGGTATGGCTACAAGCAAAGAAACATACACAGCCTTCAGAATAGGTTCTTCCCTGAACCTACAGAGAGTGTGCCCCTAACACCTTGTCGGATAGATAGCCTCCAGGATCGTGCCGTTGCTTAGGCCATGCAATTTTTGGTACTTTATTACGTCAGTCCTATGAAGCCAATATAAATGATAAATTCAAAGACAAGAGCCAAGTGGAAATTTTAAATCTAGAAACTTATTAACTAAAAATTAATGACTTAATGAATGAATTCAACTCTAGAATAAACACAGTAGAAGCAGAAATCAGAAATCAGAAGAAAATGACTAGAATAAGGCACAGAAAAGACAAAAGACTGGAAAAGACACGATAAGACACATTACAGGATGCAGTGAGAAGGTATAACACATATGTAGTTATAGCCCAAGGAAAAGAGGAGAATGAACAGCAAAGCAGTATCTGACAAGATAATAGCTGAGAACGTGGCAAAGCCAAAGAAAGACATCAAGCCTCAGAAGCAGCCAAGACAAGGAGACTTTAAAACCCCAAGGAAAAAGAAAGCTTCACCTAGGCACGCTACAACCAAACCACTAAAACTACAAAGAGAAAAAATTAAAATCAGCCTCAGGAAATAAAGGAACAAAAATTAAACCTTTAGCTAACTTATCAACAGAAATAAAGGAAAGCAGAAGTAAGCAAAAAAAAAATCTTCAAAGTGTTGAAAGAACATAATTAGAAGTCTAGAATTCTATGCCTTAAGAATGATGGTGAAATAAAGCATGTCAGGTGAACAAAAACTGGAAGAATTTGTTACCAGCCACTAAAGGAAATACGTACTACAGAGTGTTCTGCAAACAAAAAGGAAGTGATCCCAGGTAGAAGAGCAGTGACATAAAGCAAAGGAGAGCAAGGAAAAAAAGTCTGTGAATAAATCAAAATGCATCATGCTGAGTAACGCAATAATGATAGCAATAATAGTAATAGTGATAATGGTGCCTGGGGCATATGAAAAGTATAAAAATAAAATATACACCCAAGACATGTAAGTCAAGAGGGAGAAAAAAAAACATTAACTCTTCTAAGACCTAGGTCAAGAATGCATAATGTAATTTCTAGTGTATGCACCAAAATAATAACTAAAGAATATAAAATTTCCAGGTTCATAGAGAGAAAAATAGAAGGGCTAAACAACAGCAACAACAATATCAAATCCCCTACTCAGAAGAAGGGAGGAAGAGAAGATAAACAGGAACACAGAAAATGTAGAACTAAAAGAAAGTAGTAAGACAGTTATTTCAACCTAACTGTATAAAATTACATGAAAAGTAAATGCTTCAACTAAAGGACAGAAATTGCCAGTCCAACTACAAGCTGTGCAAAAGAGATACATCTAAAAAATAAAGCTATTTTAAAGTGAAAACTAAAACAATTAACACGCACATACGCATACACGCGTATACATATACACACACGCCCTGCATACACACACACACACACACACACACACACACGCCAGGCAAATTCTGACCATAAAAACCTGGTGCAGTTTTGTTAATATCAGATAATACATTAAGGCAAAAAAAGTCTTACTAGGTATATTGAGAGTCACTTCATAATGGACGAAAAGACAAGTCCATAATCATAGTATGGGATTTTAATACACCTTCCTCAAACAACAAAAGACGAAATAAATCAATGAGGATGTAAACAATTAAACAGTAAAGTTGACCAAATAAACATACTGCACCTGTAACTAAAGAACATACATCATTGCCAAGTACATAGGAAACATGTACTAAAATAGGGCCACGAAATCAAACACATCTCAACATATTTCAAAGTACAGAAATCATTCTGAGTTTTTGCTCACAACACTATGTAGCTAAAAATGAATAACAAAAAAATAATGGCTAGGAAATCCCCAGTAGACACTGGAAAATTCTCTTGGCTGGATCATAACAAAATTATTTCAAATAATACTTACAGGGTGCAACAAAACATACAACAAAGGAAATTCATTATATACATGCATAAAAAGGGCAAAAACTGAAAATGCGCAAACTAATCATTCTACTTCAAAAGTAATTACAAAAATTAGCAAAGAAGTCTACCTGAAAATGTATACTTCCAACTATAAAACATCCCAGGGAAGGAAAAATCACAGAAACAGTAAGAAGCTCAGTAGTTTACAGAGCTGCAGAGATGGAGTGGAAAAATAGGCAGAACATGGAGAATTACTAGGGCAATGAAACTAGAGTGTACGACACTGCAATGGTAGTCACATGCCATTACACATGTGTTCCACCTTATAAAATGTGCAGCACCCAGAGTGACCTGTGTGGATTTACAGGGACAATGATGGGCTAAGGTTGGCTCATCAACCACTGCAAACATCCCACTCTGCTGGGAGATGCTGTTAATGGGAAGCTACGTGTGTCTGAGGACAGGGAGTCTATGGGAAATCTCTGTACCTTAGCTTGGTCTTGCTCTGACCCTAAAGCTTCTCTAAAAAGAATTTAAATTCTTTCCAAATTACACTGTATAATTTGAAACCCAATGAATTCACCAGAGAATTCTACCAGAAATTAAATGGCAAACAATGCTGATCATTCTCAAATACCTCCAGAGAACTGGGAGAAAAATTTTTCTAACTCACTTTAAACATATTCTTGATCAATCAAAACCTGAAATGAACTTTATGAGAAAAAAAAATTTCAGATCTACCTTTCTCATGAACATAAAGATTAAAAGGTTAAATAAGATTTTAAGAAACCAAATATAACAATATATAAATGCATTAATCTATTTCAACCCAACCAGATTTGTTTCAGAAATGTGTTATTCTTTAACATCTTCTAATGTTATTCAAGATGTTAACAGAATTAAGGAGAAAATATATGCAGTAATTTTAGTTAATGTAAGAATAGGTTTAACAAAATTCAATACCCATTGATGATTTAAAACTCTTAGCAAAATATGAACAAAAGGGAAATTCCTTTAAACACATCTTTAGAAAACCTACTGCAAGCTTGACACACAATAATAAAGTAGTGAAAGGGTGTTTTCATTAGAATCAACATCTAATTAAAGGTTCTAGCTATTATAATCGGTTAAGAAAAGGCAATTAAAGATAAGACAATTAGAAAAGAAGAATTAATGTGTCATCCTTAGTAGATGATATTATTGAGAATGTTGAAATCCCAAGTCTACAGATAAAATTAACAGGTTAATTTAGCAAGATTACTAAATGCAAATATGACTTTTTTAAAAAAAAATTGAACTACTACAAGTTTATATACCAACTATCAAAAAAATAAATTTTTAAAAGTAATTTCATTATTACATCAAAAAAAACTTCAAATAAATACAATGAAATATTTCCTTTGAAACATAAAACAGTCTCTGTGGAAAACAATAAAATATCACTGCAAGAATTCAAACATAATAAAACTTGGAGCTTATCCACTGTTTGAAAAGTCCTATTTGTAAGACTGTTAGTTCTTTCTAACTCTGCACAGTTAATAGAATCTTTAAAAGCAAAAACCTTATTAAGTTCATTTCTACACAATGAAATACATGTTTTGGGTATAGCATGGTGAACTGTAGTCACCATTCCAATCTATACCTATAGACCCCTATGCAGTCCCTCTCCAAAGCCACCGCCCCACTCCCCACCTGAAGCAACCAGTAGGTGACTTTTATCTGTTTAAAGTAGTCAAGTTGTTATAAAACTTAATATAAGTAGAATCACATCATATGTACTATTTTGTGTTCAGTCTTTTACTTAATATCCCTTATACCAGGCTCATTTACCAGTATCATTGGGTGAGTATTCTCTTCCTTTTATAAGTAATAGTGCAGTATCAGTTTTACACTGTATAAATATATTGACCGTTTCCAGTTTAAAGCAATTATGATTCAAGTTGTTATGAATATACATAAGCAAGTCTTTTTTTTTTTTTTTTCCGGCACTGGAGATCGAACTCAAAACCTCAAGCCTGCCAGACAGGCGCTTAAGCCACTGAGCCAAACTCCCGGGCCTAGTTTTTCAAGACAGGGTCGCACTGTGTAGTACAGGCCAGCCTTGAGCTCGCAATGTAGCCCAAGCCGGCCTCAAACTCACAACACTCCTCCTACCTCAGCTGGGATTAAAGGCGTGCACCACCACGCCCCTATAAGCAAGTCTTTTCGTGGACATTTATCCTCATATCTCTTGGATAAACCTAAGTGTGAAATTTCTGAAAATTCACTGCAATTTTTTTTTAAGTCCAATATGTAAAACTCCCTTATTTTTTGTGGAACTTAATGAGCTAATTTGACAGTTCAAAAAAGAGACTGAAGGGCCAGGATGAACTTAAAAGAGAACAAGGTGGAAGATCTGTCTCATACTATAAATAAAGACACTATAAAACTTGTTATAAGACTATAATACGGTAATGGTATAAAAACAGTCGAATAGAACCACAGATCCATGGAATTTAACGAAAGTTCAGAAACAGACGCAAACACTTGTGAACACGGGCGCCTGTGCTAACCTTTAACGAGGCCGATCTTTTAAATGATTGGTGCCAGGTGCTGGCTTCGGTCCCACATATACTAAATGGATGGTGCCGGGAAAATTAGCTCGCTTACGGGGGAGGGGGTGCTGATAATCTACATCACATCATGTGGAAAAAAACAGAATTTCAAGTGGGTTTCCATCTAATTTTGAAAGGCAAAATAATGTTATTTCTAGACGTTACTATACTTGTTTATAAACCCAGAACTCAAGCTTGAGTCCAGACTGGGCCTTAATAATTTAGCAAGATTATCTCAAAATTTAGAAGTCTTTTTTTTTTTTTTTTAAAGGCTGAGGATGTAGCTTAATGAAGAGGCCTTGGGTTCAATCCCTAGTACTGGGTAAAAAATAGTCCCCTAACAAAGGTAAAGGACTCAATTTTTTTTTAATGGTAAAAAGATCAGAACAAGCAGTTTGCACAAGGAAACACTCCAATATCAGTAGCTAATAAATATCTGAGGAGGTGCTCAATCTCATTCTTAAATTGAGAAACGAAAATTAAAGCTAAAATACATATATATTTTAATTTCTCAGTTTGAGTATATATTTCTCCTGATCTGAATGGCAGAAGTTCAAAAGTCTGACAAAACCAACTGGAGAAACAAACTCCTGTACACTTCTGGTGGGAAAATAACTTGATACAATTTGGAAACAGTTTAGCACTGTTGATCATCAGGAAAAATGGTGAAAGACTTTGAATAGGGAAATAAAAAGAAGACGGAGTGTCCCTTGGAGTGCACAGTTCTGTCATCCTGCCTTTCATTGTGGTCCAGCTATTCCACAGCTAGTCCCGTTGCAGAAAACTGATAACAAAACAAAAACTTCTTGACCACAGAAATGCAAATTAATCATGTCTGTTGGAGTGCTATGGATTACTGCTTTGTGAACAAAACCACTCGTCCACTCACAATTTCATTTCCTCGTTGTTTACTGCTATATTTATGCAGGCCTCTCAATTCTCCTTCAAAGCCAGTTGTAACATCGTACTGGTTTCCTCATTAGTTGATGAGTGAAATCTTTCACACGTTCACTTTATATCTGCATGAAAACAGTGCTTTTGCGTCTTTTCTACTATGCCCCAAAATCACATGTATCCTATTCCCCAGCAATCCCATTTTTAATGCACACTGACATAGATGTGTACGTTTCTGCCCCGAGAAACATGTGCAAGAATTTTCATAACCTCATTTTTATAATAACTAAAAATAATAAACACCGCAAATATTCATCAATAGTCACGTGGGTAAGTAAACTGTGGGCCACTCCCCTAACAAAATCCAGCTGGTAAGAGGAATGAACTACAGCTACACAACCAAGATGTAGATACACCTCACAGCATCATGTTGAGAAAAAGAAACCAGACACTAAATCACAGTATGAGTCCACGTACACAGAATTCAAAAAAGGAACAAAACTAAACCACAGTGAAAAATACATGCTTCAGTAACAAAACCTCTAGTAATAGGGCCAGGGATACAGCTCAGTGGCACAGCACCTGCCTGGCAAGCATGAGGTCCTGAGTTCAAATTCCAGCACCAAAAAAACCCCCAAAAAAACAAACAAAAAAAACAACTCTACTAATAACTTCTTTCCTCTTCTCTTTGAAGTCAGGGTCACAAGCATATTCACCTTATGATAAATCATTGGACTATTAAATCGTTCAGTGCACTTTTCTTAATGTACATTATCTTCCACAATAAAGAAAACATTTAACAAAAAAAAAAAAGGCTTCAGGGAGTGAAGGACCCAATAGCCAATTACATGCAAAAGCTACAGCATTCACTGTATTAGCGGACAAGCAAGTTTTCCACATTAATATTCCAAGTCATTAAAGAAATGGCCTTTGGAGACTATTTTCTAATCCTCCAAAGCAGTAAAATAAATGTAATAAGCTGCCGAAAAGACAGGAAGCCTAACAATCCTGGAGCCAGGGCTTTTTTTTTTTTTCTTCTCTTCGAAGGCTTGCCAGATTCATAAACTGAGTATTTTCAGCTAGAAGTTCGTGTTTAAGCTTTATCCTCCTTCTCTAAAAACAGAAAATTAGCTGCCATTCAAAAGAAATCAACACCTGCATCTACTTCATTTCAAGAGAAAATTGTTTCTTTCCATCTCCCTTGTAACTTGATATACTTCTGCAGGCATCAGGCAATGGAGGTGACAGCCCCTTTGCCCCCAGTCTAGGTCAACGTTGCCTAGGTAACCAAACCCTCCGCCCCAGGCGCCAGCTCCTCCAATCTGTCTGGGCTGGTTCACCAGGCAGGCTTGGCACCACGCCTGCATATGAACGGGTGAGAAGTTTAAAAATCCCACCAACCACTCTGGCTGTTCATGTTTTGATTGTGTTAAAGTGTTAGCAGGGTGTCTCTGAGGGTCTCATGGCAAAGGTCGCGCAGGATTACAAGTCCTCGGATTTCATTCAGGCTTGAGGGTGGAAAGACGAGGCGGGGGAGTGGAGAGGAGTAGAGAGGAGAAGGAAGGTTCATTGAATGCTTCTAAAGCTTTCCCCCACTCTTACACTCAAGACTAAGTCCTTCCTCTTCCAGAATAAACATAATGATTATTGGCATTCACTGGACATTTGTTATATGCCAAGTGTTTTATACAGAACATCTCATTTAATCTTCACATTTGTCCTTAGCAGCAGGTAAGCTCTGGCTTCATTTTAAATGAGGCTCAGGAAAAGTTAAATGCTGTACTCAAGACACATTTCAGGCATAGTCTGATCCTCAGTCTGGAGAAAGCTGTTATCTTCCCCACCCATCCCAGTTCTATCCTGGCTAGAACTGTCCACTCTTCCTAAAAAAGCAACTAATCAGCCACTCACTGCCTGGCCTGATCTTTTCAGCCTTGAAATGTTACGATATGTAAAGTTGCCATGAATGACTTAAAAAAAAGAAGACTACGTATAGTCAATAAAATCACTTTCGCTAGAGGTGATTTAACCAGTGACCATTCTTTCTACAAATCATATAATCTTTTTTTGTTTTGTTTTGTTTTGTTTTGGCGGTACCGGGGATTGAACTCACAACCTCACGCCTGCCGGAGCAGGCGCTTAAGCCACTGAGCCAAACTCCCAGCCCTCAAATCATATAATCTTAATTCACCTTGCTCCTGAGAGTCACTAGCGGAGCACGCGTGACCATTATGCCCAGTTAATCTCTGAAGTTCAAAGCATTTGCTGATGCCCTGGATGTAAAGGATGTAAATAACAAAGTGAGGACTCTGGCTCAAATCCTGACTTCAGTGTCACTAATCTGCCCTAGTCCCTAATCATCGCATGCACTGGTAATGACTTAGCAGGTACAGCACACAGGTGACCAGAGACCCCATAGACCTTTGTAATGCAAACAGCAGTATTGAGAAGAAGAAGAAAGAAGGCAGGATTGCCGCGTGCTGGAGATTGAAGATTACACAGCATACAGGTCAGTGGGTAAGGGAAAGAGCTAGGAAAAGGGAGAAGCCCGTGCAGGATGGAGCAGACAGGATGGAAAACGTTACTTCAAGCTATACCTGACTTCACCAGCGTGGGAAGGTGGAGGAGCGAATATGCCTGCAGGTGGAGGCTGGAGCCCATGCCTGCAAAGCCTGTATGGTGGAGATTCCAGAGATGCTTCTTTCCCTGCACCCAACCAGGCACACATTCCCAAGAACGATCTTCAGAAATGTAAATCACATATTTTCTCCCTATTTAAAATTCTTTGGTCCCTGGCATTAGCACCACATTGCCTGAGCAGCACAGACTCCAGAGCCAGAGTTCCTGTGATCACAATTCTGGCACTGAAGCATACGTAAAGAGCAAACTTGGATAAGTTACTAAGTTCTGTGCCTCAGTTTCCTACTTTGCAAAAGGTTAGTATCCAACCCCAAAGAGTTAATGGAGACTAGAGATTATATGGCTAAATAGTGTCTGGCACCTGGGTAATCTTTAATGAAAGCTATTTAATAAAAACTTTGATAAAAGCCTTTAATCATCGCTAATACCTTGGGATATGAATCCACACTCCTTCAAAGTACACAGTCCTCAGTGTTTAGTCTCCAGCTTCCTGTTAAACTCCAGCTCCAACACTGCACCCAGCCTAACGGAGATCTCTGCCTCTTCCACACTACACCTTCCAAGTAGAATGTGCTTGCCCACGTCTCACCCCAGATAACTCCCCTGTGCTTCCGAGACGCCTTCTAACTTTATGGGCCACTTGGCTGGTGGTCCTGTGGCCACGCCTGCCTCTGTCAGAGTCCCCTGTGTCCTGTGGACTGCCCAGGGAGAAAAATAACTTTCTCCCTCAAACCCCTCAAGGCCTTTCTTGAGACAGACCCTGGTAGCAAAAGACAGCTTCACAAAAAACTAACGGGTTTATTCATGTGAGTGACTTACATCACGTCACACAGAGAGACTCTCAATAAAAAGTAACTTTGAGAAGTGGCTTAGCACTGTGGTTTCTAAGGCATGTTCAACAACAACAACAACAACAAACCCAGTAAGTGTATAAAGAAAGGACAGGACAACGGAATGCAGCTTTGGGGGTCCATGGATAAGAAACTGCAGGAAGGTAACCCGAAGAGAGGAAACTAAGGGAATGAGGTTTGTTGGCAGATTCTCTGATGTTGAAACCAAGTAAGATTGTAGAGTCAACTCCGGTGAGAGGGGATCTCTGTGCTATCTTTAGGCAGAAAAGTGGGGAGACAGAATTTTCCCACCACTCAATGCATCTCATTGACCTTTGGATCAAAAAGAATTTTTATGCCAAACAGACATATTTCAAGGTGACGTGTTCTGGTTTCTTTCATGACTGTATCTCTCTCCTTGGTCTGTCTTCTACCTTCAAACTCTGGGGACCTGATGGCCTCCGCCTCATCCAGGGAAGTCCTCAGGAAACGCGGTGGGCCCCACACCACGCAAGACTAATATTTACCAAAGCTATAGAAGTCCTCTTCCATCTTTCTGTATTGCTTTTTACTGCAATCCATGAAAGGCTAAAGAGCCACTTCTCATAAAACAGTCCATAAAGCTGTACGCGGTAATTAAGTGTCAGTCCTCGGCAGCACGCTGCCCCGAGCCTGCATTCCTCTCCCGGGCACAGCAGGTTCCTTTCTCTTCTCTTCTCCCAGTGAAGTTGCACAGAACAAGCATGTTACACTGTTCCCACGTCATTCCCATCCACTATGGCAAGGATGTGCAATTCTTGCGGCATCTTCAAATGTCGACATCTGCTCTCCTACAAACCCAGTTGGGAAACTATGTATCTGTCCAACAAACAAAGTGCAAAAACAAAGAATTCAACAGCGATGAATCAAACTAGATGGGTCCGAAGGAAAAAAAGATGCATGGATCTTGTTTTCAAGGCTATGCAGGATATAAGGATATGACAAGCAGGACTCAGTACAAAACAGCTTGAGGTCAGCACTCCTGATTTGCACCTTGGACAACTCACCTAGGCAGGACCAGTGACAATTTATAGGAATTGCTGCAAAATAAAAATGCAGAGGCCCCGTTAAAACTTAAGAGGAACTTTACAGAATACTGAACTAAGTGTAGGGCCTTTACAAGTGGGGTTTCTGTGTGATTGCATAGGACAAGTGCTATGAAGTATCCCTGCACCTGGCCTGAGGTTGCAGCTTCCTCTGCTGTCAAATGAAAGCAAAGATAGCGCATAGCTGGATGGGTTGCTTCCAGGTAGAGAAGACGCTCCCTTAAAAACTGCTTAGAAAAGCACTGAGGGTCAGGAGTTATAGCTTAGGGGTAGAGTGCCTGCCTTTCATGCACAAGCTCCTAGGTTCAATCCCCAGCACTGGAAAAGAGCAAAGATCAGGTTTATATCAAAAATTATTAGCACTGCCCATTACTTTTTGGAAGTGAAGTTATGAAACACAAGAACTAAGGCATTAATATTCAATTACATAATAATTCTTTACCAAGGGATTAGGCCTAAGATTCTTTAAGGAGCAAACATCCTTATTCAGCTCTGATTGACTTTATAAAAAGAATCACGCCCTTCATATATATTTCTCATATAGGAGAAACTACACAATATTTAAACTTCTTTGATCTGTTTCACTTGATATTATGGTTGCAAGGTGCAGCCATTTACCTATGAATGCCTCCAGTTAATCTTTCTTTATAGCAGAGTAGCACTGCGTGGTGTGTATTTTTTCTTTATCCATTCATCAGTGAAGGGACACACAGGCTGCTTCCGAGACTTAGTTGTTATGAATCATACTGTTATAAACATGGATGTGTATGTATCACTGGAATGTGATAAAATTAACTCTTTCAGGAAGACACCTAGAAAGAGAATTTTAGTTTTGTGAGGCATCTCGATGATAGGAAGTAGGGAAAACTTTTTCAAATGGGAGGGAGAACAAGAGATGCAGGAAGGGAAAAGGAGGAGAAAAAGGAATTGAAGAAAAAGTGGGAACAGAGGTTTTTCTAATGGGAGAGGAACAAGAATTGGAAAGAAGAGTCACGCATGGTGGTGTAGGACTATAATCCCAGCAAACGGGAGGCTGAGGCAGGAGGATCACTCCGAGTTTAAGGTCAGCTTGGACTACAAAGTGAAACCCTGTCTCAAAAATAAATAAATAAATAAATAAATAAGAGTTGGAAGAAACGGCTAGAAATGGGAGGGGTAGGGGAAGATAAAAGAATTAAGATGTGCTATGTACATGCACCAAAGCCTCATGATAAATGTAATCATTATGTACTGCGATCATGCACTAATAAAAAATAAATGAATACTATTTTAAAGAAAAAAAACACAAAGAGTGATGCCTATGTTACTCAATAAAAAAGAATATATCACACAAAACAAAGTATGTCTCTAATCAAGAAAAACAAATCCAAGAAATGAAAAATGGGCTTCAGACAAAATGATCCAAAAGACATTTTCATGTAAAGTCTCAAAGGAAAGGCGACACCGTCATTCTGGCCTGTGTAAACAATGCTTTTATGCCTTGAACACAGTCAGGGTTGAAACCTTGGGTTTTAGCACCGGTTAGAATTGAACTGCACTCTGGTTCCACAGCCTCTAACTCTTTGACCTCAAACAATCTCCAAGCCTGCACTTCCTCATTAGCAAGTCAAACTCACACTGGACTTAAAAAACAGATCTCTAAAGGTTCTCACAAGCCATGCCTGACACATACACAACATTCCCCTGAATTCCAGCGTTGGCCCTTATCACTCACTGTTCAATAAACTGCTGCCCTGGGGGCGTAATACGGACCCACAGCCCACATCAGTGCTGGGAAAGACCCTGGACACTTGACGTGGGCATTTAATGCACAGTGGGCCAGAAGCACCTTACTCCACACAAATTAAAGCTTAAAATCACAAGAATGAAGTGCTCAACCATACCCAGAAAAACACAATCAGCTTTACTATCAAGATCCTGAGACTGCAAACGATTATTTCTGAATTTAGGACTGTCCTAGCTAAAGGAAAGCATCAACTCCTGTATTAATAGCTTTACTTGCCAAAAATATTTTATTTTTATTAGCACTTCCAAAGAGACTGAAATGTTTGTTTACCCTCATTCTAAGATGACACGTTCTCAGGGAAGTGAGGTCACACAGATTGTGGTTTGGAGTCAGTCCAAGACCCAGGCCCGGCTCCTTCATTTTGAGGAACATATACTTTCAAAGTGCTTGACCGCACTGTCCCCAAAGAAAGAGTTGCCGCTAACGTGCTTTAACTTGCAGGTTTCTAATGAACATTATGCCTGTGCAATCACTAAGGCTGCAGCAATTGGAGCAGGTAATTTCTAAATACAAAGGACAATACCCAGAGTCAATCGAACGACTCCAAACACACTAAAAAGACAAGAAGACAACAGTATACTACATCCTACTCTTTCGCTCAGTGACTTTGTCACATTTAGTCTTGGGTTTAAAATGTCTCAAAGGGGTTCTATTACCTGAAAAGTCCAAACTCTTTAGTCTACCTCACCTCCCACCAGCCCCTAGAATCCAGACTCAACTCCAGTCAAGCAATTAATCACCATTTCCACAAATTTTGTGTTGCAGGTAAAGGACCAAAAAGATCCCCAAAGTATCTACGCCAGAGAGAATAAGAAAGTTGACTGCCTTGGAGGAGGCTGGAGAGAGAAGGAACAGCCTATGTAGGGCTCTGCAGTCATGAAAAAAATACAGTAGGAGATATTCTAAATGGAAAGGCAAGCCACTGACCACTGAGAGAGGGAATGAGATACCCCGCAGATCCCAAAGTTCCTCAGGCCACTGTGCTAAAAAGTGATACGGGAGTAATAAGCAAAGAAGAGAAGAACAGCGCAACTGTCCCAGCTTTTCAACCTGCAACAGCTTTCCCTTACTCAGTCTTTGTCAAGTATCTGCTCAGAGCGGAAACTATCCCATTTGGTCTGAAGTGAACTAAGCAAGCTAAATAAACTACTTTCCTCAGTATAATCTAGTTTGAATGCTTTTCAAATCAAAGAAAAGTTCAAGGCATTCCTTGATTTTTTTATACAGTACTCACTTTAATTCAGATCAGAATTTTTTCCACATGTTCCCTTAACGTGTATTGATGTTTAGTTCATTTCGATAGTCCTACATGATTCTGTTCTCAATAAAGTAAGAGACAGTTAAAAGCAGGGCATTTTGAGTTAGATACATCTGCATTTGATTCCCTAGCTCAACAGTATTTATTGAAGAGAATTCTTTTTCTTTCCTGAGTCTCAATTTCTGAATCTGTAAAATGGGGGAACAAGTACCTCAGAGGGATGCTACAACATCTTATCCATATAATATAAGATATTAGTTCACCTGCCACACAGCAAGTGACCAATAAATAGAAACTAGTGCAACAACAATACCATGGAACTAGTTGATAGCTATAGAACAATCCTCAGGACAGAACTTTCTAGAATCCTCCTTAGTAGTAGCATTATCAACTAAATTTAAGAGTCAGCTCTACCAAAAAGACGCTGAAGTCTACAATGTTTCACCCAACGGACCCACTTCAATTTTTCCCATTAAATGGAAAATCTAGTAATTTACTTGTATAAAATGTTTAAATCCATTTTACCATTGGCTTGTCCGATCTCATACATAAAACTCCAAGCTCTACTATGAACAAGAACATTTACATCTTTGGCATATTTTAAGTTCCAGCATTCTCTTTGAAATTCTGCTTATATAATCATTGCAGTGAAATCATAATTAGGATAAGTGATTTCCAAATACAAAGAACAAAGACCATAGTTAACCCAAGGACTCAGACTACCTAAAAAGATAAGACAATATTCTTTCCTGCTCAACACCTCCACTGAGCAATCTGTTTAAAACCATTAGTCACGGGCCTGGAATATAGCTCAGCAGCACAGTGCCTGCCTAGCAAGCGTGAGGTCATGCGTTCGATTCCTGGTACAAAAAAAAAGCAAAAAGCAAAACAAAATAAAAACAATTAGTCATGATTAGCATAGTTCTGTGACCTTTGTGCCTGTTTCTTTATCTACAAAATGGAGATTATATGAGTTAATAAAGCAATAAGAACAGTATCCAGCCCTTACTATACACAGTAAATGTTAACAACCACAACGATTAAAGTACTAGGGTTCTACAAGTGTCCACCTACTTGCCACGGGACCTTGGGCAAAGAGCTTGAGTTTTCCCTATGGCCCGAGTTTCCTCACAGATAAAATGGCTATGACAAAGGTAATACTTTTCTAATACATTAGTGAACACAACATCTGTCATACAGAAACAGTCCAGAAAATGTTTACATTTATTATATTATTAGAATTATTATTTTCTTGTGGGCAAATTACAAGTAGGTTTGTCTGTATATAATCTTAAAATTATAACCTGTTAAATAAATTTTGCTTCAGCCAAACTCCTGGATTCAAATCTTAGCCCCTCTTTTAGCAGTAGTACCTACAACCTTCGGGAAGCTAAACTCTCTAAGTCTCATTTACTCATCGCTATGGGAATTTATCAAAGCATCTACCTTAGGAAGTTGTAAAGATTAAATGAAATAATACACAGATATAAAGTTCCAAAATAGTACGTGCAAGCAAAGTATTCGGCAACTGTCACCAGTATTATTACCAGGCATGCAGACCCTACATTCCCCCAGAAAGGAATCAGATCTGCTCTCTATCTCCATTCTCTCTGCTCTGCCTCTCACTTACAGTACTTGATAAATAAACATCCTTTAACACATCTCTATTTGCTGAAAATAAATAGGGACAAAAGGGCCGTGACTTCTTTAACCTACATCCCTGGAAGAATATACAGTGGATTTCAATTTTTCTAAGACAGAAACCTAGAGTGGTACACAGTTTGGGTGCGATTTCTTTTCATAAGGTTTTAATAGCCTGGGTCAAAAATGAGCAAGAGAAAAAACAAACCTTACATTACCAGCAACTTAGAATTCTTGGCTCAGATCAAGCCATCAACCAGGCTGCAGAGGTTAAGAAGCATGGCAGAGTTAAACAGACATCAAACCAGCCGAGGAACAAATAATTAAGCCGCATAAACCATGGAGAGTGAGACAGGCTCTCTACACCCAGCTGAAAGAATGAGAGGAAAAATAAATAAGGCAGCAACTATAAGGTGGCCATGGTTCAGGTCCTTGATGCCTCCGGGGAGTGAATTTTCTCCTAGAAAGGGAGAGGAAGGAAGTAGGGCAGGGTTGAGAAGGTTAGCAATAAAAAAACAAATACAAGTAGCAGTAAAGTCAGCCTCCTGGCCATGGCACAGATGTGAGAGATGCCACCCAGAGACTGCCATAAATATCGGACATAGAAATGACGCACCTTTCCTAGAGAAGGGAGCCTAATGGCTACAGCATGGTAGGGGACTCACCAAGGGGACTTCAGCTACCTGTTAATAGGGGTCTGCATGTTTCCCCACTCTGGGACTGCATCAGTGATAGTTCTTTAGACAAACTAATTCATGATCCCTACCACACCAGGATGGAGACGGGGCCTGAGGGTCACAGATACAAGTGAAGAAATCAGCACAAAGGGACGCATGATTAGATGAAGGTACAGGAGTAAAGCACCTGGAAAACTGCAGAAGTTTATTTTCTTCTTTACAGAAATTTAAAAGAAGCGATTCAATTGGCACTTTCCAATGCTCTTTGTTACTTATTAAAATCCCAAACAAAGCTATGAATCATCAACATGAAAAAAAAAAAAGAGCTATCATCTTTCACTAGTCTTTGCTTTCTCTACTCCTAATCCTTAGATAATGGCTTTTTAAATATGAGACTGACTAGGCCAATAATTAACACAGTGAATCCTAGCACTTGGGCATTAACTTTTATGACCAAAGCAAGCACACTTGGACTAAAATGGTTCATACCTGTACCCTGAATTTTCTCTATTAACTAGATGAGAAATTTGGGAGGGGTGACAGAATGAGAAAGGATTTGACATGCAGTTAGCAGGAACTGAATTCCTTAACTTATAAATCATCATAAACTGGTTTTCCAGAAATGCATGAGCGATGCCACCAGCAAGGGGTTAATTTCTGTCCCTGCTCCTTGCTGCTGGGCACAAGCTGTTCTACATGCATGAATCCCGAGCCCCATAGCATCAGCAAGCTTGAGCTTCAAAGAGAACAAGGGAGGCAGAAATCAAATTATTACGATGCCTAAAAAGTAGACAGGAATGTGCTGGACTTAACTTTCTAAGTTGACCTAAATTTCTAGTCAGTCCTTTGAAGGATGCATGGGTTTGAACCTCTGCCCTGTGGCTTCCATAACTCAACGACTCTTTCTTTAACTGGATGCAGCAGGTTAGGGCTACCCCAAGTGCAGCCCACAGACTGGCATCTGGGGCATCATCTGAGGGCTGGTTAGCAAAGCAAATTCTTGGACACTGCCCCAGAGAGAATCATTAACTCTAGGAGTGCATCCTAGCAATCTCTATCCTAGTAAGCCCTTTAGGGTTGCTAATGCAGTTCAACGCAACAGCCCTGTGGCCAGTATCTCTCTCAGGAGCACAGGCATTGGGTCTGAATTCCAGCCCACAGTGAGACGTTGGGGAGATTACTTGTCGTCTCTGAGCTTCAGTCTCTTCTTCCACATTGGATGTGCTTCATTCAGCTCTGAAAATATCCCTGACATTGACAGTAGAAAGCTAATGCTAGCCACACAGGCAAGACCCACACTGCCTGTGACCCTGATTCTCACAGTCTACAGAAAGCCCAGCCCAGCAAGGCTTGGCAAACTTCATCTGTAAAGAGATACACAGTATCTATGGCTTCACCGGCCATACAGTCCCCACCTCAACTTCCCAACTCTGCCACGGTGACATGAAACAGAAAGAGACATTACGAAATGAATACATTTAGCTATGTTCCAATAAAAATGTCTATGAACCTGGAAATTTGAATTACATATCATTTTCCATGCATAAAGTCTTATTCTTCTTTTGATTTTTTTTAACCCTTTTAAAAATGCAAAAGCCATTCTTATTCACAGTTCTGTCCTGGAAGAGAGTATAGTTTGCTCACCCTGGTCGAATACTCTCCCATTAATAAAGTTATGAAGCCTAATGAGCGGTTTCCTCATCTGTCAGATGAAATGAATACTGCCCAGCCTGAAGGTTAGCTGTGAAAATAAGCATCTGTGGGTTATTTGGTAGGCTGCCTGACAGTGCCAGCTGTCAGCAAATGGCACCTACGGTCATTATAAAAATGAAATATTTGCTGGTGAAACACCAGCACTCCATGACATTAAAAAAGTGGTTGGAGCAGGACAGAAACACAATGCAGAAGTGCAAGTAAAACAGAGCTGCAGGTTTCCCAACCTATTTGCTCTAAGAACCACTGGACACGCATCTGTTTGCATGCTGCTCTATTTACCTACACACATAAGCAGCGAAAAATAAGCAAAACACACAAAGGAACTTCAATCACCTTACTGCCTGGACTAAAAAGACATGGTTAATTCTGAATGACTAAATTGTTCCCATATGTGCACTACTCTCCTGGAGCAAAGAAACAAGTCAAATAAAAGTGTATAAAGTCTGCCTCTGACTTCAAAGCCTCCAGGAGTTCACACTACCCCACGGAGACCGAAGAGCCAACTCACACATCCCACAAAGCGGCAGTCCCTTGGGAGAATTCACAGCTGCACAACATCTGGGGAAAATTGGAATCAGGATATGGAGACACCTAGGACTTCATTTTCAGATGAGAATTCCAAAGATTATCCAAGGTTCAAATATGTCCCTAGTTCAGGCACTTAAGACGGGTTCATCCTGTCTTCCTTTGTCTGTCAAGTCTAAGTAACACGCATGACCTCTCCTTCTGACCCAACCTGGAGATCAATTTTCTCTCTCATCTCTGAGCCTGGTAGTTTCTCTAGATGGTGAGACAGATAAATGAATGAACATGCTGTCAAATACAGTAGCCACCAACCGTATGTGGCATTGAGCACTGACATCAATGTGGTATCGCTAAGGGACCACATTTTTTATTGAATTTCATTTTAGTTAATTTATATTTTTAAAAAAACCTGATACTCCACTCAGTGATTGGAAAATGTTTAAAGGCTGGAGCCCCATGAATATGTGAAACTACTTTTTTTTTACTTTTAAATTAGTAAAGTCTCAATACAGAGTCAGTGTTTGGGATACCAATGTAGCATCTGCATCGAGAGATGTTATAATTGTAACATACACACTGGCTTTGAGAACTGCATATAAAAAGGCTATAACTATTTCATTAATAAATTTATATTGATTAAATATTAAAATGACGATATGGTGGCTATACTGGGTGAAGAAAATGCATGATTTAATTCTACACGTTTCCTTCTCATGTGGTTCATAGACAGTCTCCAGTTGTGTAAGTGGCCGCATTTTATTTCTGATTGCCAGCTCTGCTCTAGAGGGCTATGCATTACTGCATGACTCACATTCATCACAAAGCCTGAACTGGGGCTAGAGCCCATCTGGCCCTGACCTCCACAGCTTGTGGCCTTTTCACTGCCCGTACCCTAGAGAACAGCCACTCTCTCCCTGGATGCCTTGCTCCCTTATAGATAAGGCAAATTCTAGCAGAGATATTCCCACTGCTACTTCTTGACTACAGTCCAGGCCTCCGTTAGGGCCAAGCACACACCAAACAGTGACACCAAGAATCACAGCCGTGCTCACCGTAAGTGCCTAACCCCCTGACTGAAGCAGAAGAATCCTCTGAAAATGGGCACTTCCTCGCTGCAGTTCTTAAAATCCAATTCGAACTCCAGGACCCAGTTTTAATCCCGGATCACGACTCACTCCCAGCTCAGGATGTGCATACCTTCCTCCCCTTCCCGGCCACCGGGATCTGCTCAGAGCAAGATTCAAATACAGTTTTCCAAACTGACCGAAGAAGTTTTTATTTTGTGTTTGGTGAATGGACAGCTAATAAATTCACTAAAGGGAAAAAAAAATACAGCCTTTGAAGTTAGAGAGCAGACTTTCCCCTCAAAGGATTTTATGTGCAACAGTTTTCAAATCCAAGTAAATATTCAGATATGAGTGCATGAATGTGGATGCATATTTATATTTACTACATATACACAAGACACGCATGCGGTTTTTACACAAACACTAGAATGACCCCAGGAGGAATGTCTCTTTCCCTGGTCCCCAGTCAGCCTCTTTAGGGTTAACTTCTCCCTTGGCTTCCCAAGGATCAGTTGTGTGGGTCCTCACACTCCGTATCACACAGGAAATGAAGCAGTGTGGGGCAAAGGGTCTCTCCAAGAATGCTAGCAACCCCCAGCTTGTTTACTGAGGTCTCAGGAGAGCCTCAGCTAAGGTCTGTCTCAGCCACTTGAAATGTGTTTAAAATCAAAAGCAGAACCCTTTCTCAGAGGCAGCCCTGGTGAAAGTGCCCATAATTCCCTCTCCTCACCCACCTTCCTGCTATAACCTTCGGAGAGCTGCTAACCAGGGGAGGAATTAACCCGCTGGAGGGTTAGCGTCTCTCCCCTTCCTGGCTTAGGCCGAGGTGCTAATTGGCAGTGAAACACGTAAAAAGTGCACATTGCAACGGCCACAGACAAACAGGTCTGGATAATCCATAAGCCGAATAATGAGCCTTTTAATACCAACAGCTAACTGCAGGTTTTGGAAATGGGATCCAGGTCGCACTTGTAAATCTACTTTCTCCAATTAGAGAAATGCCTTCCCGGACTTTTCCCTCAAGCCAAAAAACAGAAAAGAACTCATCCAACGCCCAGCTCTTGGGCACGCATGTGTCTCAAATTTTCACAAACAGGTAGAAATTTTCCTCCTGGAAAGACAATTTCATAACTTCACTCGTAGATTTCAGAACATTAGAAGTCATTAGTAACTTCCCCTGATCTCCTTAGAGTTAAACTCCCTTTCTCTCCCATCTCACCAGGACCCAAGATAGACTTCGTGGATTCCAGCTGTTATCATTATTAATAATAACAATAAAGTTGGTTTTCCATTTCCCTTTGGTTATGGGCCCAGCACGTCCTGAATTACAAAGTGTACTGGCGATCTTTATCCCTTTCGTCTTCAACACTATTTCACCACGTCAGGGGCGCTTCTGGATTGGAGAGCCACAAGTTAATACAATTTTTGAGCCTCGTCAAGAAAATCAATATAAAGTTATAAATACAAAAATGCCAGGATAATTTCCCAAAACCTTGCAGAGACCCTGAAGTTTAGGCTTAGGGTAAATCCAACTCTGTACCACCCCCCTCCTTGAGCCCGCATCCTTCACGTCACCCCAAAAGGGACAGCACATGTGGCTTCGCCAGCAGCACGTTCACATGACCCACGCAGAGTCAAAGGGCCATCGCTGTTACGCTCAGAATTCAAACCTTCTTGTGCCCCAGTCTCTTTGGCCTCTCTAGTTCCCCTGTCACAAAGGAAACTCAGAAGAAGGAACAAATATAAACGACATAGCAAAAAGTGATCCCCATCAGGCAGAAGTCAGGAAGCTGCCTAGACTGAGTATAGCCTGGGTAAAGGATGGTGAAATACACGCAAGGGTCTGCAGACATCCACTCCATTGCCCGAGACAGCAAACAACACTCCACATAGCCACACAGAGCTGGGGTTAACCTCGCATCTACCACCCACAGGGCCTGGGACAAGTTACTCAGCTTTCCTGAAGCATCATAAACATTTCCTTAGCCCAGGACCCGGCCTGAGCACTCCAGTATTTTAACAAATGGCAACAATCAATGCTCTGGTTCTCAATTCATCCAGAAAGCACTGCTTTTACTCAAGTCCCTGGCTCCCCAAAGTGTACTAAAGGGCATGGTTAAAGTACCTGCTTGGTCACCGAAAGACGGAAAATGAGGCCAGGCAGCTACTGAGATTTCAGCACTTCCTGAGCAGCAGTAAGACATTTCCTGGCATGGGTATGAGGCGAAGCTTTCTGGGGTGATCTCAGAGGTTAAGATTTGCATTGGGTGTACCTGGGAAATCTCTGATGTTCCAAGTTGGTGAAGCCCCAACCTTAGCAAATGCTCTGAGACCTCATGGTTTGAGACCCACACTGTCACCTGGTCATGGATGCTTGGCTTTTCTGTTTTATTTCTTGCTTCTTCATTTCTATTAAACTGGGGAACTAAAATGGTCATGACAAAAGATATATTGTTCCTTTACTTTCCATTTTTTCCTCCCTCCAATCCGGTTCTCTTTCCCCTCCCTCCAGATTTCAAATTGGCTCCAGATTTTCTATGAGAAGCTGGAAGAAACACATTAAGAAGGCAGTGAAGGGGTGCGTTAACTGGTAGGCTTAAATTGCAGGCCAGATATGGGGGTGGAAAAATCCACGCTACATCCACGAAGGACATAGCTCTCTATGGATCATAGGTTAGGTTCATGCCTATGACTGGAGCTTCCAAAACAAATTAGTAACACCGTTTAAATATTCAGTCAACATTTAGAGATTGTTTAGTGAGACCAGACTAGTTCTGCGGTACACCAGGCTAAGACAAGGTCTTTGCTTAACTGAGACGCAACGAAGGAACCTACCACCACCCCGCCCTAATTCTCTCACCACTTCATACCTTTAAAGCACCTTGCAGACTTTTAATTTCTAGCCTAATTCTTTGTCTTTCAATGAGTCTGTAATTCTACTTAGGGCAAAAATAGTGTTCATCTTCAGATGCTCAAGAAATACCATCTGATGGATCTACTGAAGGCCCACAAAAGAGCTGCGTATGGAAGCTGCTCAGTGACACTACAGGTTGACACCTGCTGTTGCAAAGACAAGGACTGAGACCAGAGGAGCATAGAGGAAGCCTGATGAAGCAGGGGAAGTTGTGACCTCAGATGTGACACCGAGCCAGGAGCTAAAAATGAGTAGAGTTGTCAGCAGTGGAGGAAAAGTAATAGCAGAACAAATTTCCTGCAGAGAAAACAGTACACACGATAGCATCTATTAAGTCATAATTATCAAGGACTTAATATACATCAGGTTCTGTTTTCTGAAATTGGCTCTTCAATTCTTTGTAGGTGCCATTTTTGCTCCATTTCACAGATAAGGATGTTGAGGCCTGGAGCTCTCATGAGAAGAACAGGTTGGTCTGATCTCAGAGGCCAGGTTTCAGTGCCTATGCTAAACGACACAAGCACGGAGCTGTGAAGCATGCTGATACATCTAGAAAGTTGAGAGTCATTTAGATATGAGCTGAACTATGAGTGAGAGAATAGCAGGTGGCAGAGGCCAGATATGTGGGCAGAGGTCAGATTTCGAAGGAACTCGAAGCCACACTAAATAGCTTTATCACACAGCGGACTGACTGAGAGTCACAGACCAAGTCATGAGAAGTCTTGAGGAGAGGAAGTTATTTCCAAAGACAGACAAAACATGAGGTGGTGGATAAGGCAAAGGAAGTAAGGTTGAGCAAATATGAGTGATTTTCCTGAGACAAAATTGATACAACATGGTGAAAGACTAGATGGGGGTGGGAAAAGAAGGAATAAATGAGAAGACATGAGGTTCATAACTCGATGTCACCATTCATCCAGCTTCCCATCAGTCAAGATAAACACACAAGGACGAGTGAGTGGAGAAGAGGCAAGAATAGCTCAGTCCTGTATCTGTTACATTATCATCTAACTGCTTCCTGTCCCTAAGCCTTATCAGCCTGGCAAAATCAGAATCTTCTTTAGGTCAGAAATAACTCACAAGGACCTTGTGCCCACATATTCACGCAGTGTTCACGTCCGTGTAAGATGCAAAGCTTAACATGATTCACCAAATATGTGTTAAATATCAAAACTGTATAGTACACGGTGCCCCCAAGCAGTCCTTGCTGACCAATTAGAAACCATTAAAAGAAAATACAAAGCTATCACTACATACTATAAAGTATCTGTAACTTACAGCAGAAGAAACACGAGTAACTAATACACATTTAAAAGTTCAGCTTGACTAGTCATCAAAACACAAATTAAAGCAGTATCTTTCTTTCTTAAGGGGAGGGAGAGTTTGGGACAGAGTCTTGCTCTGTAGTCCAGGTTGTCCCAAGCTCAGAATCCTCCTCCTTCTGTCTCCCCGGAGATTTTTCTTGTCTATCAAAATGTGAAGACTTTTTACACACCCCAGTGAGATCCTCCCCGGGCTCTGTCTTTGCTGGAGCAGCTAAAGCACAGGAACCAGTTGAGAGCCCTGGGGCTCTAGGAGACAGAGAAGCCACTTACGGTCCTTGTGATGAACCAGAGCAGAGCTACCCAGAAGACCTGGCTAACCAAGGAGCATGGTGACAAATGAACCTAGTGAGAGCTGGAGTTGTTTTCTGCAGTTTAATAAATATAGAAATACTCCCATTCAGCCCTACAGTAACCCACTGAGGAATTCCTGGTCATTCCCATTTTAGAAACAGGAGTCCTGAAACAAACAAAAAAAATTCATTCGTGATTCTACAATAAGTACGTAATTAACACCCACCTCTTGTGGCTTCAATACCCATGTGATGTATATACCCCAACAATCAAGTGATTGTAAGGTGGTCACCACTCTGGTTTTATGAGAACCAACCCTATGCATGGTCAGACCCTCAGCCCCAGGCAGTGTGGGCCCTGGGCAGGCAAAGTGCCTTGCGGGACCATTCCATACTCCATATCCCCTAAAAGACCAGAATTACTGCCACGGAACAATGTTCTCCTCTTAGCCAGTCTAATATTCCTATTACCAGAGTCACTGTTGATAGGCAATAATGACATTTTATCAACACATCTCTCTCAGTTTTTTTCCATATGTACAAATGGATAATAAAATTCACTTCAGTAATCTATGGAGAAGATTAAAGACCACGTAGAGAATAAAGTTAACACTGCCTCACAGTCCACCCCACTGGAAGGAAGCTGGCACTGGCTCCTGGTGGCTGGACACACGGCGCTCGCTCGGTCTCTCTCTCTCTCTCTCTCCCATTATGCCTTTCAGAGATCTTCGCTATTTTATTCTTCATAGTGCACCATAAGCAGTATTATGCTTCAAACCTAAGATGTCCCCCAAAGACTCATGTTTGGAGGGCGAGGGGATCGTGAGGGGTGCTATGCTCATCAGCAGAGAATTCATCCACTGATGAATTCACAGCAGACTCTGCCATTTAGGGATGGGCCTCAGATGGAGGTGGATCCTGTGGGTTTAGCCTGGAAGGCTGTATTCTTCTCTCTTTCTCTCTCTCTCTCTCTCTCTCTGCTTATTTTTCCCTCTCCCTTACTGAATATAAGTCATTTGAAGATGGGGTCTGCTGTTTATACCTCTTGTGATACGACACCCCCAAATATGCCACTTCTGAATATTGAATACTTTGAGTTGAAGGCAACTAAGGAAAGGCAGAGGTAAGAAGGACCCTCTTACCTCTGCCTTTCTACCAAAACAACAGGGCATAAAATTTCGCATGAGAAAGGTGCCCTCCCTGTACCAGGAAGAGGAGACTATTCTTACCATCAAAGGTCAGCACCAAGATAAATCCATAAAAATAAACATATTTTTTAAAAACCCTACTTTACAATAGCTTCTTCTATACATTTCCCAATAGCTTTCCTACAATTCACCTCCTTTGCATCAACCCCTCTTTTTCCCCCCTTTTTTCTTATTACATCACCACAATTTATCATTCTTTGTTAAAATGTTACATAAGCTCTTAGGCTTAACTCCTTCTCTCGGTCTTTGCTTCTTCATCTATGTGAAGCCCTCTGTATGAGCACAAAAACATTAACATCAAATTTTAAAAAGTGTGCTTTCCTCTTGTGAATCTACCTTTGGTTGGTCTGAAAATCAGGCCCAAGCTGGGCGTGGTGGTGCACACCTTTAATCCCAGCACTCGGGAGGCTGAGGTAGGAGAAGCATTGTGAGTTCGAGGCTGGCTTGGGCTACAACGTGAGTGCAAGGCCGGCCTGAGCTACATAGTGTGACCCTGCTTCCAAAAATCAGGGCTGGGAGTTTGGCTCAGTGGCTTAAGCGCCTGTCTGGCAAGCGCAAGGCTGAGTTCGATCCCTGGTGCTGAAAAAAAAAAAAAGAAAGAAAAGAAAAAAGAAAATCAGGCCCAGGCACCTGAGCTAAGAGAGTGGAGGAAAGTCCCTCTTTCCTTACAGATGCGGACACCTGCCTTGGGCCAGTATATGGCAGAAAATGTTTCATTTAAAAGAAAAATCCATTATCTTACTCTTAGTTCAACTCTATCAAAAATCATGTAAGTGTACACAGTCCACCACTTAGGAAAAGGAAGGATGCAAGTAAAACGACTATCCAAAATCATATGCAAGAAGTTAACTGATCATGGAAACTGAAATCCATCCTCTCCACTCTACTGTGCGCGGCATTTCGAAGACAGCGAGGGAAAGAGGCTCACATGCGGACCACCACCAAGCAGGGTACCTCGCTGGTGAAAGGCAGCAGTGACTGAATAGTATTAGGGCGTCTTAGACAGTTGTCCTTTGGGAGAGCACAGGGAGCAGCTTGAAAGTCCGGGCAAAGTTGGCAGATGTGAGTCTGAATCCAGGCTCGCTCTGTCCTCAACCCTCTGTGGCTATGCACGCATCGCTTATATTCAGGAGCCTCAGCGTCTTTATCATAAAATGGGGCTGAACATAAAGGGACCCACCTTGCAGGGTTTTATGTGAGCAAAAGAGTGATATGTTATATGAAACAGACCGAGGCTACAGTACGTACTAACTCACCTACAGTTATTGTTAGATGCCAGGGAAATGGTGCACACTAAATGCCTGTGCCACCAAGTACATTTCACACCTTATCTTGTTTCATTCCACAGCAACCTTAGTAGGAGACATTATTCTGATCTTATGTCGAGGCAACTGAGATTCTCAGACATTTAAGTAACTTGGTAAAGGTCACATAAGTTGCAAAGGGCACAACCATAGTGTAGACTAACATAGTTCTGTACCCAAAGTCTTTACTCTTTGCAATGTGCTTGTCTGTATCCCAGGTTCATTTAGAGGGAAGACAAAGAGGCCGCACAGATGGCCCAAATGTCCGAGGTTAATGCGAGGTACTAGCAGCGAAAGGCTAAGTAAGACTCATGTAAGGTGGGCATCAGAGATGCTTGAGGGAAGCTGGGGTGCGGCCCAGCGGCAGGGTGTGTGCTTAGCATATGTGAGCCTTGGGTTCTATCTCTAGCATCCACTCCCTCAAGAAGCAAAGATGTCTGAGACACACAGAGAATAAGGTAGAAGAGAAACCAAAAGGGAAAAAGATGCCCAAAAACTAAATGTCATGCTCCTCAATTTCCCCATCAGCAAATAACACAATAAATAGGATCAATGACTCATATTTATATTTTAATCTTCATCCTAAGAGTCTCAAGGTTAAAATGTCTATCTTGTAATACTGATGCATGATTTCCTCACGATTGGGTCACCATGTGTGAGTCCCAGAAAACATTCTGAAACAGAGGAAGTTCAGTACAGCCGCAGGAAACGTCTGATCTCCTTCACGCCCCAGAAAGGGAAACCAGTGTTACTGGGTTGGTGTTTGTGTGTGCATCATGAACACCAAGGCATGACTCTGGAAGACGACTCAGGGAACCAGAACAGCCATGGATAGCTTCAACTCATCCTACAGAGAAACAAACGTCATTTCACAACAACGCAACAAAAGCCCAAAATTTGTTTTCTGATATTTTCATTTTGCCACACAGCTGTCCCAAGACAAGAACAAAAAGGCTTTTTGCCTTCTCCAGTCAAAGACTATGAAACCTTCCTGCTGCGAGTGTTTCTGATTCACCAGGCAGGTTGGGCACTGATAAGTAGTGTGGGGCGGGGTGCAGGGGAGACAAGGGTGGAGGGGGGTGCTTTACTCTGGGGTGGCAAGTTCTTCTCCAGGGAAGTCTTCCCACCTGAAGCCCCAAGGCTGTGCAGGCAAAAAAAAAAAAAAAAAAAAAAGCTAGACTTGGAGAAAGAACTTAACAAAAAAGAGTGGCCGATTGGACTTTGATAAGGCGTGAAAACATTTTTTTTTCCTTTCCGTTCAAATTTATGATCCTAACGAGTCTGAGCTTCTCTAGGGACGAATGCATCCTCCTGTGAACTTCTCTGAAGTAGAGCTGATGTCACCCAGGGCCCGCAGATCTCACAGAAAACTCACTCCCAGGGACCAACTACCTGTAAGCCCCGAAGTTTGCTCTCCACAGCCTCAAAGGCACAGCGGAGCTCCGAGCCCTGCGTCCCAGCCCAAGCGCCGTGTCCCACACCGCCCACAGCCCCTGCCTAGCCCAGCCGCCCCTCGGCTGTCCCCGGGCCCTGAAAGGCCCGGGCTCCGCAGAGCCGCGCCGGGGACCCAGCTCCGCTCCCCGCCTGCCGTGCCCATCCCTGCGCACGCAGCCCCGTCTGCCCTGCAGCCAGCAGTCCGCAGCTCCCCGCGTGCAGGCGCGAGCAGGCAGGCAGGGCTGGGG